>JASAOM010001057.1:0-46386 GCA_030849085.1 Borovskyia barvae
GGTGGAGGCGGTGGAGGGAGGCGGGAATCTCCATGGCCACGCCTTCTTCTGATCGGTGGGCGAAAAATAGTTCAAAACATGTTCCTCGGCTCGTGTATCCAAGCCCCGGCAGGGAAGCGGTGTTCCCTGCCCCTTCCTGTTGGGCGAGCCGTTCAAACACTTCAGCGCCCTTTATGATAATGCGCGGGTGGACTTCTCGACGTTCTTTGTCATGGAGATGCGAAGAAGGGAACCTCCGTAAGGGAGGATAGCGAGGACCTTTCACATATATTCCATCCTCTCCCCCCTCTCTCTATTTCTTCCTTCGCAACGTGTCCACCGCAAAAGAGAAAGAGAGAGACCGCAGAAGCAGTTGCATTCTTCCATGGTTCGCCACAAGCACTTGCATCAACAGGTCGTCCTAAGGAGCAACGTGTCCCTTCATCAGCAGAGGAGGAGGAGGAGAAGCGACGGATAAAAGAAGATCAACTTTTTCTCATACTTCCACTCTCCGCTTCTCAGATCCTCCCTTCGGCTCTCCTCTGCTACGTTCCTCCCATTCTTTGCGAGGACTCCGGTACGGCATACTCTGATGATGGCATGCCATCAACGGAGCGGGCTGTGGGAGTGCCCGTGACCGCCATCGGTGGCTCTGAGCATGCCCTTCACCGCACCGTCGGCAGGTGGCGCAGAGCTTACGATTTTGCACTTGAACATTGCAGCAAGCGAGCTAACATCTCGCTCGCACTCGCAAGACTCTGACGACGGAAGGAGAATGATTCGCTGCTCCCAATCATAGCGAATGTCCGCGGTGAAGGTGTGATATTCCTGAAGAGCCAAGACACAGCGCTCTAGCGATGGATTCACTATGGATCCCGTCGCAACGGTGCGTGGTGCGTCGCTGTGATCGCAGGCATTATCAGTGATGTGCGGGTGTTCGTGATGCCCTTCGGCAGGTACGTCGCCTGTTACAGAGGCAGACCTGCCATCGGATCCGGAAGGGCACACTTCCGCTGCAGCCTTCTCACCCGTGATGGCATGGTTCCGAAGGTACACCTCCAGCGGCTCGGTGTGATCGCTGCAGAGCAGCAGATTAATAAACGTATCCTTCACAGGGAGACTCTCTCGTGCCAAAGCTGTGATGAGGTCTGTGGCTTCCTGTATCCTCTGCGCCGGGAGACTCTCATAGACCAGCAGTGTCACATGGAGAGCATATTGATGCCCATGGCGCACCAGAAAGACGTTGATGAAGCGAATCCGTCGCTGATGAACCGCGTCGTCCTCCTCAGAGCTCGCCGCAGCTGGCGAATCGCCTGCTGCTCCTAGCGCCGCAGCCGCGCTTCTCTTCAGCGCGCTCTGACCGGGTACCACGTTGACGCCGCCAATGATACGGAGGTTGAAATCCTGCAGCTGCTCGCGAATTAAAGAGACTTCGTCGGCGTTTTGGAAGTCGAAGAACTCCAGAACCGCATCTCGGAAGAGGCCGTACCCAATCTTGCAGATGGAAAGAGACACCGCCAGCCCAGCGACTCCATCGACGCCAGGGAGGCCCATCATTTGCCCTGCTACACCGACCAACGCGACGCCGCCACTCCACGCATCAGCACGGTGGTGATACGCGTTGGCCACGACGACACGCGATCCAGCGCGTAGTCCGACGCGGCGGGTCCATCGAAAGAGGATTTCCTTGCATATGACTGACGTAGCCGCTATGCCCACCATGGTCCAGAGGATCACTTGTCTTCCACTCTCCTCGTCATACTGCGTAACCTCGAAATGGCTGTGACCGTGATGATCGCTGCCGCCGTGGCTGTGGTGAAGCGTGGCGTTGGCGCCGTGCGTGTGCTCCTCCTCTTCCACTGGCGCTGCTGAAGTAAAAAAGGAAGAGACTCTGCCATACGCAGTCTCCATAGTACGCTGCACTCCCAATAGGAGAGCGACTGCGACCCCACCGGTCGGCGCCACGGAAAGCAAAAAGGTACCAACATCGGCGATACACTGCCCCAGCGATTGCACAAGGAGAGCCACGCCGCCAAAAAAAAGGATCGCAGCGACGATGATGGCGCCTGACGTCTCCAGACGACCAATGCCAAACGGGTACCGGCATCGGGGAAGCTTCTTACGGGAGAGGGTGATGGCGGCGTAGGAGATGATATCGGCGAGGATATCGGTGAGGGAATGGAAGCCATCGGCCACGAGAGCGACGGAGCCACCCGCGGCACCGAACCATAGCTTCGTCGCGCAGAAGAAGATGTTCGTCGCACCACCCGCTAGCGTCGCGATCTTGCACTGCCGTAAGTATCGTCCATGAATATGCTTTTCGATGCTGCCGTGACTGTGTGCGTGCGAGTGCCCACCGTGTAGGCGCAAATTTGTAACCGTTGCCCCTGCGGTTCGACCGTTGACAGCTACGGGAGCCTTCATGGTGAAGAAGCGGCGCATTCAAAAAGGAAAGAGAGAGAGAAAAGAAGACAACGGAAGAGCTGCCGTTCGAACAATTTTTTTTCGGGGAAAGAAGGAGAAAAGAGCGCTGATACACGTGTGTGTATAAGCCGCACACCCACCTACACTCCAAACAGGACACACCCACCCCTCCCTACCGATCAACGCACCACGCGCGCCGGTATTCGAAAAAAAATGAGAAGAGAGAGAGGGAGAGAAGCGGGAGAGGTGGACAAAGCGAAAGGGGAGGGGGGCCTCTATGAACAGCGTTGCATCGAAAAGGATATCCGAGCCGGTTACCGCCAGGAGAGGCGAGAAAGCAAAAAAAATAGATGAAGAGAAGCTGAGATGGCTGAGGAAAGGAGGGACCCCTGTTGGTATGTGAGTGGGTGGGTGCGAAGGGGCGGAGCAATGAAGCAGAAGATGTATATATATATATATATAAATGTGAGGAAGGGAGTTTAGCTTGCAAGAAGGCAAAGGAGAAAGGTTGTGTACTCCATAAACTGAAGTACTCCACCCCGCCCCTAAGCGCAAAGCTGAGAAGGAAACCACCACTTGACAGCTGTTGTGAAGAATTCTTAAGTGCGAAAGCAGTAGCGTGAAGGAAAGACTGCGAGAGGAAGGGGGGGGCAGGTAAGGGGACAGAGGAAATAAGAAATGAATTTGGAGAGGGAAGAAACGCGGTGCAGAGGAGAAAATCTCATAGAAAACGCATTGCATACTTCATGAACTGTATCAGAGTAGGCATTGCGTGTCTAGCTCTATGCCGGTGCCATCTAACTCCGACCTTTTTTTATATCTCCAAGTCTACAATCCTCCGATTGAGCTTTATTATTCCGTCTCCTCCCTCCCCCAAGCTCTCTTCAAGGGAAGGGGATCTTTCGAGGGGTGCATGACACATCGACAGAGACACCAGCCAGTGTGGTGCCTGAAGATGCCAAGATCACATAAGAGTTTCATAGGGATACTGACACACACGCACAAGTTCAGAGAGAGAGAGAGAGACGGACACATCATATTCTATGCAGGAGCACCATTCAAGGCTCTTCCTTCTCCGTGCTGTGATCATCTTCCAGCAGAAGAGTGTGTGAGAGGGAGGGAGCTGCATTGACTTCCTCCCAAACGTACTTCACCTGTTCCACAGTCCCCCTCCTACGCATCCGTCGAAGAGAAGAGTACCCTTACGATCATCACGTCGAGGAGAGGAAAAAAGCGAGTAGAGAATTCGGTTGCTGACACTCAAAAGAAGATTCAGCATTCTCCATTCTTTCTCCCATTCCTCCCCCCATAAAGTAATGAATAGGTAAGAGTGGGAGAGTCACGAGACAACGTAGAGCGAGGGAGACGCAGCGAAGCAATTGTTTTCTAGAGAAAAACAAAGAGGAGAGGGCCTACAGGGGAAGGGCTCTCCAGCGTCTTTACTCCCCCCCCTCCCCCCCCCGTGCGTCTCTCTTCGACGCGTAAGCCTCTCTCCTCGAAGGGCGAGCAGCAACGTTTCTAATGCACAAAACATGAGAAGCTCCATGTTCTGGAAGGGGAACGAAACAATTGAAAGAAGTGCAGCAGAACCGAGAGCCGATCTTCGCTCAGTGAGTTGCATAAGATGGGGCAGGATCCGCTCTCAGAATCTCTGCAGAGTGCGCGATGGTATGCTGATAATCTTCCAAAAACGATAACGAAGGAGGAGGGAGCCGGGGGGGGGGGGGAAGGGGTGGACAGAAGCGGCACCGGCAGAAAGGCAGCAAAATTTTTATTCTTCTCAGCATTTCGTATCTTTCGTGTACGTTGAAGTGAATGCTCCACGCGAGAGATGATGACTCCCTTTCTCTCTCCTTTTGCGTTGACGTTAGCAGGGTAGACAGGATACCCCTTCGACCATGCTGCAAAGTGCGGCGATCATCCTCTACCAGCCCCCCTCCCTTTTCCCTATCGAAACGCATTTCAAAGCTCCCCCGCTGACTGAAGCGCTTCCGCAGGGGGAATCAGAATTGCCACATCGCGCAACCGACCATCGCGTACCACGTGCAGACGGAGCTCGCAGTGCGGAAGGCACTGCGCCAACGTCCTTTTGTGCTGCGCACTGCTCATCACTTGAGAGCCGCCGGAGGACGCAGTCGCGGGGGTCCCACTAGAGACGGGGAAGCGGTCCCCTCTTCCATTCTCACCTTCAGTCGCCCTCCATGCGCCGTGAAAGAAATAACTGCGAAGAGTTCGTTCCTCTTTTGCCTTTCCCTGCCTGCTGCGGGCGGGAGAGGCACCCTTATCGAGTTCTCCGTCAGCGTAACAACCGCACCACTCTCCAATTGGGGCAGCAGCAGCGGCGTTATCGTCGCCTCTTAAGAAATTCCGGATATGTTCCATCTCCACCTGCAGACGGCATTGTGCGTTGTAGTCCCGCATCGCCTCTCCGAGCTGTACGTAGAGTTGGGCGCGTGTCTGCAGAAATTGGTGCCCCACCCCCACTACCATGTCCCCCACACTGAGCCCTGCGCGGTCCGCCAGATAGCCGTGATGGACAGCACACACCCGGACACCAACTCGCGGCTTCGAGACATCTTCCAGCTCCACCCCTAACAGTGGTGGTCGCGCTGTGACGGCGTAGCGGTGCGGCGCATACACCTCCAAGACTTCCAGCCGGGCACGTAAGTCATGTAGCTCCCGCTCCGTGCGCTGCGCGTGACTCTTGGCTTCCACTATTGTGCGTTGGTGCTGGTCAGCGTCGCGACTCGCTAAAACCCCATACACTGCCTGGAGGAGTTCGTTTCGGGTGCCTGACACTGCAGGAGAGGTCGATGACACATTCGGTGGAGCGCTGCCGGACAGCACGGCCTCCTGGACGTCCTCCAGCACGCTCCTCCACGTCCGTTCCCATTCACAAAGGCGGTCATCGATGCGGCGAAGAAAAACAGCTGGTGGTGATGGTGAGGAGGTGGCGTCGGCCGCACCCATCCATGGCTCTCCCCGCCATCTGGTGGGGTTTTCCTCTTCGCTGTCATCCCTTACGGCAGGCGAGGCCAACGGCGCCTCAGATGTGTGAGCCGTTCTCTCTGTGGTGGCACCTAGTGGCGACGGCTGCAGGCCATCGAGCATCTCATCACCACCACCGTTGCTGGTGCTGTTGTCCGCTAACAGCCACCGTAGCCGCTGCTGGAGGCGCTGTACTGCGTATTCCACTGTTGCAACGCGACGCATTGTGTAATTGAAGCGCTCCTCCACAGGCCCTTCAATATCCCGCTTCCATGCCTGTAAGGAAGCAAACATATCGGAGGAGCTCTGCTGCCGCTTCTCCAACAGTTCCGAAGCCGCGCGAGAATGCCGCTCGAACACAAGCTGTGCCAGCTGTTCCTCCAAGACCTTGATACGCGACTCCAGCTGCATTGTTCGGTGATCATCCGCCACATTATCAGTTCCACCCCGCGGCGAAGGCTCAGGTGTGTGGGATCGTTGCGAGGATAAAATATCACTACGGGGTATGATGGACGAAGTCAGAGCAGAGACCTGCACTTCTTCCTGTTCCGACGTATCAGGATTGAGAAGAGCCGATCGAGGATGAGCTGGCGGCATCGCTGACGCAGTTTGTAGTGCCCCAAAGGACTCTGCTGAGTCCAGTGGCGCCAGGACGGGGTGCTTCCATCCCACATGCGAGCCCTTCGACGATGCCGGCGTGTGCACAGTGGCAGGAGCCTGCTGCTCGATACAAGCAGCCTTCACCGTGGCATCGCGCTTAGGTGTTGACGTGTGGGTTAGCGTCGCTCGCAAAACAGCAAGGTCAACCTTTTGCTGAGCCATTTCGGAGCGAAGCTCACGGTACGCAGCTTGCTGCTGCTGCCACTGCCTTTCCTGTGCATGGATGCGGTGAACAAGCTTCACATTGACATTCACCACATCTTTCAAAGATGAAAGTAGGAAGGCGAGAACATCGGTGTGCGGTGGCCCTCGGGTATCGAAGGTTTTCTGCTCGTAGGAGTCACGCAGACGATGGAGGACGACGAGCTCAGCAGAGAGGTCTCCCGATGCATACTGCAGCAGATTCCTTGAAGCTTCGTCATGCGGGGCTGTCTGCAGAACCACCGGCGTGGCGTGCATAACAGAGCACCACGGAAATCTCGGTGAAATACGATGATGAATGAGGGTGGGTGGGGGAAGAGGAGGAGTTGCAACGAGGAGAGAGAAAATATATCAACACGACAAACGTGGCGTGACGCACACCGAACCGATAAGCATGAAAAGCGCTGCCAAAAAATACACTGATACACACACACACATGGACACCGCAGTGCGAAGCCGAGAAATACGAAAGAAAAAAAGCAAATAGAAAGGGTTCAAGAGCATGAGGGAAAAGAGGAGGAGATGAAAGGGGGTGGTGGTGGACCTAAAGCGGATGGCCACACTCCTATCGCACCGAAGCACACACATTCACATGTACATGACGCGTCCGTGTCGATGGGGCGGTCGCAGATCCTTCCTTGTCAAAGAATACAAGAAGAGCTGTAGCTGCATTTCGCAGAAGAGAAGGAGGGGGGAGAAGCCAAAGGTGCAGGGAAGCATAGAAAGCTGGAGTGATATACTTTACTTTCCCCCTCCGCCGCTGTTTCTCTGCGAGCATTTCACCCTCTTCTTTTTTTTTGTGCGGACGCTGTCGCGAAATGAATTAGTAAAGATGGAGAGACGGTGAGAGGGACGAAACTGAAGAAAAGTACGCTGTAGCTTTCCCATTCGCACCCGCATGCGACAGAGACTAATCCTCACCAAGACGAGCGCATCATCATCTGCACTGCCCCCAGACATCCTTTTGGTCGTTCTCCCGCACATCAAGCAAGGGGTGCGTGTCACGGTCTCATTCCCCACTCTTCCTTCAACACCGAAGGAAAGAAAAAAAAGATTGGGGGCAGAAACAACAAAGCAAACCAGGCGGAGCTACTGGAGGGAGCACCCGAGAGGCAGCGACATGGGACGCCTCTGCATGGTGCTTCCACGAGGTGAAAGAACCTTTCGTTTTCTGAATGACTCCAGCAACGGTGGAGAAGAATTCGGGTCGAACCGCACCCAAAAATTTCTCTAGCGTTGCTGCTCGACCAACAAGTCCGACCCTTCCCCCCTTCCATGTTCTCTGCAGCCCCGTTTGTTTCTAAACCAACCACATACCTTTTCTCGTCCATCTCCCCACTTTTAAAGGCATCCGATAGTGATAGATACACAAACACACACAAAAAAGCGCATCCGTTTCTTCTTCTTCCAAGGAAACAAGAAGATCGTGCGCGCAAACGAAAGTTCCTTAATAGAAAATAATAATAATCTGTGATGGATAATTGAAAATTTTCGCCGGTTCGTTTGAGTATTGATCTACTAACAAAACACATACACACATATTCTTGTACTATCCCTCACTTGTTTTTTTCACATTCGGCACTCCTTCGCTCGCCTCGCTTTTCCCCCTTCTCCCTCGCTCTGGCCCTGTCCTCGGTGATCAAAACCTCAATCGGATTGTAATTCCCTTTCTTCCAACGTGGTGCAGCTTACATACATCGATGCCATCCCACCTCTTGGCAGCCTTGCTACCAGCTCGGCTTCCCTCACCCTCCCTCCCTCCCGCCTTATTCAATCAATCCACAGAGAGAACGAGAAGTGTGCGAAAACATTCATCGTGATCGGAAAAAAAGGAAAACTACGCGAGACGGAACCGAAGCGCTACTCCGGGTTGGTGCGATTTTAACGTCTTGTAACGGGCGGTACACTCGAGCAAAGGGGGACGCATGCGCCAAAAGCAGCAGGCTTGCCGTGGATACAGGGAGGGTCTTCTCTCTCTCCCTCTCTAATACTCTCCAAACGGTGCTGGTTTCAGGAACGCTACTCCCCCCCCCCCACACACACACATACGCCATCGTTTGAAGCTCGAAACAGACGAGGGATCACACGTACTAGCCTCCCATCTCGAACAACAAGACGTGAAGGGACAGGGGGAAGGAGGGAGCGAGAGTGAGGTCTGGGGGGGGGATCCGGTAAGGAGAGAAGGAAGAGACAGCAAGGCAAATAGGGAGGCACTCACGTGAAAGGGCGAACGCTTCCCTTGCTGCGAAGCTGCCGTATCCTCTCTGCCCATTTCCCTCTCTCCTCGCTTTTTTTTAGGTGCGCCAGGTCACCTGCCTACAGCACTCTAGAAAGCTTAGGAGAGACCAATTGATGGTAACCGTGAATTTCGAAGGCCCAAACATGACAGGGTGGAGGGAGTGGAACCCGATGATGATCTTGCTCCCGATCAGCATCTCCTCTAGCGCCGTCGCGCTGGTTTCGGAAGCCATGCCATCCCGCACTTGGGCCAGTGCCTGACTGTTCAGTACGTTCGTGCAGCGTCCCAGGGAGGAAGCTAGCGGGGCGAGCGAGGGCAGCAGACGCTGCGCCTGAGCTGAGCTTTGAATGTGCAGCCGGGCCCACATGTGGCGCGGGAGCGGGGCGCTCGCGAAAACGCGACGGCCGAACATCTTTTGAATGCTTGTTGTTTTCGAGTTTCTTTGCATCGTTGGAAAGGAGGGGGAGCGGGAAGGAGTTCGATGTGGGGTTGATAGCCAAGGCAGAGAGAACGCGTACAACAATTGTGAGAGGGAAGGAGAAGAGGCTCAGAACGGAGCTGCAGCTTCCCCCAACACCGCTTTTCTGCGAGAGAAGGGGCTAGCATTCATCCACTGCACAATGCGGTGAGCCCAGAGATATGGATGATGACGTCAGCAGGTTGGATCGCTCCATCGCACATTTTGGGTTCTCCCCTTCATCTCCGATCGAAAGGGAAAGAGAGAGAGAGGGGGGGGGAGGAGTCCCTCGCCTCTTCTGCCGCTTTTGTTCTTTATTTCAATGTGGTTTCCTCATGGGCCTGCGTAGGAGCAGGACGGGGGCCAGCAGGGCACGGAAAGGTGTGGAATGGGTCCGGATGAACCAACTATTGCAGCTGTCAACAGCACCAAGTGATATGATGAATGCATGGTGGTACAGCACAACCCTTTTCCTTTTGTTTATGTTCAGCTCCTCGCCTCTTTCTCTAGCCACTACCGCGTCCTTTCGGAGCGAACAGAGCCGTACACACACACACCTGGATGTGCGTCAACTTCGCTTACACAGGTGGTGGTCGGTCGCGACGCGGGTACCCTCATGGGAGCGAATGGAGACGAGAACATTGCCTGCCCTCCTTTTCATTTATCTGCTCCATGAAAAAAAAAGAGAGCACTCAAACAAGGGATACCGCAACGCAAGCCCTGCCAGGATGAAATAGCATGCACCGCATGGGAGGCTTCAACCGCAAGGGAAAGGAAAGGGGCGAGCCACGCCGGTGGTGCCACCTTGGGGAGACTCGAGTTCACTTCGAACACCCCATAGAAAAAGGGGGAGACCACCGGGGAGCCCTGCGAAATTCGTAAACATCTCCCTTGTCATCCGTACCCTTCCAGTGACATCGCCAAGAACCTCACGAACCTTCTCTCTCTCCCTCTCTGTGTCTCGTATGCTACGAAAAAACACCTCTGCGAACCCGAAAAGGGTGTGTGAGGGAGGCCTCTTGACGCACCCTCACAAGTAACATAAGAGAAGCGGTACGCGCCATACGTTAGCACGTCCACGGGCAGGTTTTCGAGAGAATTACAGAAGGAAGAATGAATAATAATAATTATATTACTAGAATACGCATTACCCACATGATGGGGTCGAATGCATGAGCAGCGATGATATCCAAAACTATTTGTGGCGAAAAGGGGCATGCCCCCCAGCTGCACAGGGGCAGTCGCACAGATGTGTGTACGGTTCGGGTTGAGGGGGGGGGGAAGGGGTAGTACGAAAGTATATCTGATGCTAGTGGTGGCGGTGGTGGTTTCACCTTAAGATTTCTCTCACCCCCTCGTGTGCCAACTTCTTCCCCTTGGAAGCATTCCTCAATGTGTTGCACCGAGGAGCGATAAGAAGGGGAAAGGGAGGAGGAGAAACGATAGGGCGAGGGGCTAGGAGAGGGAGAAGGGCTCTAGCCCACTCGAGAAGTTATGCCCGAGCGCTCCCCCTCCCCCTCTTCCTCGTTTAGCGTTCACAACAGGATTTCATGCTCTTGCATTGGGGGTAGAGCACCCTGTGAAATGTGGCTTTGGGGGCGGTCATGGTGGTGGTGAGGGTGACCGTCGAAGAGGTCTACATTGTTCTCCCTGTGCAGGTGAAGAAAATCAAAAAAGCGGAAGAGCGGGCGGTAGGGAGAGGTAGACGCGAATGGAGGCAGCTGTAGAGATGCAGATAGGTCGAAAAGAGGTGTGTTGCAAGAGGACGGCGTTACCGCGCACCATCACCAGCTTTGATGCCATCACTTGGGTTACAAAAAAAATTCGAAGAGGAGCAGAAGGAGAGAGAAGATCACCTACTCACATGCTGTCTTGAACGAAAACTGGTTGATCGAACGTAATGGAGGCTTCAAAGATGGAGGGATGTATGACCCTGCATAACCCCCCACATTTTTCACGTTCGTGATGTCGTCTTCTGTCATCCTGTTCCATCATCACACTGTCTTTTTTTGCTATATATATATGAGAATATTGATCTGTATCGGCATGAACGAACATCTGTAGAGAGAATTCTCCTTGCGTCCCCCCTGTCGCGCACGGACGTGCTTCCTCCATCCTTTTTGCTTCCGCGCTTTTCAGAGGGCGCAAGCGACAACAAGGGCGTTATACAACAGCAGCAGCACCCATTCTTCCTTTTTTTCTGAGACCCCCCTCCCCCTTCCCAAAAGGTCTTCACGTCGTACCCGAGGGAGGAAAGGAAGAAAGAGACGGAGAGGAGAGAGGAAGGAGGGTGGGCGGGGCGACAGATCAGTGAAGAAGGGAGGGATGATTGCTCAACTTCCTCTCCTCTGGAGAGGGAAGCCCCATCTCCTCGGCCGGCACTGGTCAAAATGGCGTTAGACAATGCTCAGTTTTTTTTCGCCCCGTTCTCTTAAATTTCCATTCCTCTTCCACCGCCCTTTACGAGCACGCGCACGTGAGCACTTCTTTTGTTCTGGGAGGCGGCACAACTCCTGGATTCCTTTCGCCCCCCTGACATCCCCCCCCTCCCTTCTCCTTTCTCTCTCTCTCTCTCTCTCTCTCTCTCTTTTGGATGTCGATATAAGCATGCAGGCATGCAAATATGTACATATACATGTGTATGAGTGCCATACCTACTTCGACGGCTGCGTTTCTTTTTTCTGTATCCCCCCTCTCCCTGAACTCACTCTTCTTCGCCCACCTTTCCCCCTTCAAAAAGGTCAGGTGAGTGCGTGTGCATGAGCGAGGATGGAGCAACACAGCAGGTAGATGACATGTGAGGTTTGGACCATCGCCATCAGGGTTTTCTGGCGTTAAAGTTCCATGTTCATTCTCTCTTTTCTTTCCTGCGTAGAATACACACACACACACACACACCACGTGACCCCCCCCCCCCCCCTCCTCCTCAACGAAGGCTAGTGCCACGCCTCGGGATTGCGAGGCAGGGCACTAAATCCACGGCACGGCGACAGGGTCTTCGTTCAGCCGCCTTTCTGTCACGCCGGTCCAACGGCGAGCGGCGTCGTTGAACGTCACTACGACCGAGTCGTCACCCCTCGAGGTCGGCGAGGAAGTATGGCCAAGCATGTTGTCCCCCCTCTTCTCAGCGGCTTGATAAGTTCCACCGGTGACGGTTGATGCCACTCCCACTGCTTGCGTTCCACCTCTTGCGTCCCACAATTGTTCGTAGTCGACGTCGGTGGCGCTACGGCCAAAGTAGATCGCCGTCGCCCCACCCACGTGCCGGAAGCTGCCGTGAAATGCCAACAGCGCACTCACCACCCCGATAATCGAGCCAGCGATGATATCTGAGAAGTGATGTTTATAATCTCGGGTGCGACTCACCGCACACATCGTTGGGATGATGAGCGGCACGAGGCACACCATCAACCGCGCGAAGCTGGCATGACGTGCGAAGGGCCGCAGATGCGCCACACAAAAGAAGAAGACGATAACGAATACGGCGAAGGAGGTGCTGGAGTGCCCCGAAGGGAAAGACAATCTCCCCTCGCGTAGCTCTGGATATGAATCCATCAGGTTACAATAAAATTCCGGCTGCGTGCGCGGATCGGGCAGATCCTTGTTGGTGCTGCTGTAGCCGGCCGCGTGGAGGCGCTCCAGGTAGTCAGGACGCAGGCGACCTGCATACACCTTGAGCACCGCCATCACGCAAATTTGAAGGCCAACAGACCAGAGTTGAGCTCTCAGCCATGGGTAGAGAGGCCCATTACCCGTTTGGAGCTCGCGGATACGCAGCTGCTTCGCTGTTGTAGAGGCACTAGGGCCGGCATACGACGCCCCTTCACGTCGTTCCGCTACATCTTGATCAGCGCCCAGTGCATACCATTCTAGCGGTTCCCCTACCAGCCTCTGAAGCGGGTGTACCAGATACCACACGAATACGATGTAAAACAGAAGCGCGAGCACCACCATGAACCCCAGCGAGTACGTGGGGAACGTGTCTTCGCGCTGTGGGTACGATATGGTCGCATCGTCCCAAGAGAAGCTTCGACAGTAAGGCCTAACGGACGTCGTGGTGATGGCCGCCACCAAGAACATCACCAATAGCACGACCCAGTCCAGTCCATGGTACTGGTTCCACACGTAAAGGACGCTTTTCTTGTCGATGGCGAAGGCCATGGCGGCGAATCTCACCACGGCGTTTGTGTCGGTGTGTGTGTGTGTCTGGAGACGACACTGTACGTAACCAGAAAGAGAAAAAGAGAAAAAAGAAGGGTTGGAAGTGATGGCGGCGGTCTACTTCTTTGTTTTGAAGGTTGAGGGAGGGGGAATCTAGAAGAACGCCGTGAAGGGACTTGCACTTATGGCACCGAATGCAGGGGCAAAGGAGACGCGCCCACACGCGTATTTGTTCAGCAAACTCGCCAGGTGAAGCTGTGGCAGAGAGGGAGGTGGGGTGGGGCGTGTGCCTCTGAAATGGGCGAATGAGCAGGGGGCAAAAGGAAAAGAGTCCAAGACGGATTGGGAGGGAGGAGGGGGGAGGTCTGTACCATGTACATCTCGGCGCACGGAATCGCCCACCACGGAGACGCACATGCTCGAGATTTCCTTCCCTATGGAAAGGCTTATTCAACACACACACACACGCACACAAAAAACAGGCAAGAACTGATGAATTGGTTCGATCAACCCTTCCTTATCGGTTCTATTCCTGTCGCTTCCCCCTCCTCCTCACTCACCCCTAGTTCTCACGACGGTACAGAAATTCACTTTATAGAAACTCTATCCTATACGCCTCCTCCTTTTTTTTTTGAACTGCAGGGCCTTAAGAGCGCTGTCGAAACAGCGAAGAGAAGAACCCCCACCATCACCAAAAAGAAAAGAAAGAGAAATCCCATCGGTACCGACTGAGCAACTCCGCAAGAAAAATGCGGTCGAAGTGACAAAACAGAAGAAACAAAAGGCTTCGGGTGTATACAGAACTATATCGAGGCCTTTGTTCGTTGCCGCTCCTTCCTCGCAGTGAAAAAAATCCTAATACGCAGAAGCTCACATACACAAAAAACTTTGCCTTACACGAAATAGTACTTTCAGTTATCATCGTTTTTTCCGTTGTTATTCGAAAGAAAAATTAGGGTGCCAAGGGCCACCCGCGTTCGACGTTTCACATCCTTCCATATCCAACATCCGTGCGTTGTGCTTGTGTACGGAAGGCGGTGATGACTCGGTTCCTCTTCTGTGCCTCCCTCCCTCTCCCTTTATCGTCCTAAGCTTACTACGCCATTCATGTCAAATGCCTTCCAGCATCTACATGCTGCAACTGTTTATCAAATCGAAGCACATTTCCCCCCATTTTTCATTCGTGTTCTGGATTAACTACGCCATTTTGAGATGTTTCGTGAGCTGGGGTACACGTCGGAGTGATCGATGGGACTAGCTCTGTAGATGATACAAGTGCACTCCTTCTCAGAAAGAACCGGGATAATATCGAAGGAGGCCAGAGAGGAAGGGGAGCGAAGGAGCATAGATCGCAAAGTAGAGAACATATGTGCAGCAAGAAGGGGATGGAAAAGCTTTGACACAGACAAAAAGAAAACAGCAACGACAATATGAACAACACATGGACACTTGCACCGACCCATCAGGTGTTCTTCTTTCGAATTCGCGTCGCTCACCATCGAGGATCTCCCTTTACCGTGCTTCACCCCTCCCCTTTCCCTTGTTCGCTGCCACCTTTTCTCTTCTTTGCACATCTTAGAAAATACACACACACACCGACACACACATAGTTGTGAGCGTCGGAAGATACGCGCGAGAAGCTTCTTTCTATACGACGGATGTCTTCATTGCAAGCCATACTTTATCTTGAGCTGTTGATGTTGGTAGGCCCTCTGATCCCGGTCCTGGGTGGAGACTACTGCCGCGCAGAGCAGATAGTAAGGCGCCCCCACCATGAACCAGAGACTCATTTCGTTGTATATCTTCGAAGCTCTTTCCTTCGACCCCGGCGTACCAATGGAGAAGCCAATGACGTTCGCAACCCCGAGCAACCCCATGCTTAGCAGTGTGCCCACAATCCGAGTATAGCGCCATAATAGAGGAGATCGCCTGATACGTTGTACAAAAGGATTCGTCTTGGAGAAGAAGAACGTGGTCACCACAATCTCGGGGATGAAACCTATGCAGATGAACAGAGCCCAGACCAGCATTCGCATCTCTATGTCGTGCCAAATGGCGATGAAGAAGAAGATAGGAAATATAGTGATGAACTTATGACGGTTGCCGCCCATTGGAATATACATGTAGCGCACAATCCACAAGTTGAAAGAAGCGTGCCAGTCGCGCCAGAAGCACTGGATGTTCAGCGTGTTGGCGAAACAGAACGGCATATCCTCCGGCGGATCGAATCCGTCGAGCAGCGCCACGAAACGGAAGAAACGCCAGATGACATCGAACTTTGCCCAGAGAAAGGCTAACGTGAGGAAGAAGAGACACGCCTTCTCGGAGAAAGTCATCTGCTCCATCACGGAGAGCGCGCCGGTGGTGGCCACAAAGTAGCTTTCCACTGTCCTGTTGGCCATGCTGAGAGGTGGGATGGCTCCGCTTTTCGAACCACCTGCAGCCGCGATACCCGCTTCAACAGCCTTCGTGGCAGCAGTTTTGACGACCGCCGCGGCGGCAGAAGATGTGTGGCTCGCGGCGGGGGTAAGGAGAATGGCCATGATCGGCGCGTAGTGCATCATGGTGACGAGTAGAAGGGCGTGACTGAGAAACTTGATACCGTAGCGCCTCACCGCCGACCGCCCCATGCTCCGCGCGGGGTGATGCTGATATGACACATAGGCGTTGAAGGAAGAAAGAGGGCCCGCCATGAAGAGAGGCAGGTAGAAGAGGTAGCCGAGGTAGGCGCTGAGGGTGTACTCCTCGACTCGCCGGGAGCATTCGGTACGGCACTTGTAGCACGTCAGTGCCTCTGGTGGAAGCGATGCAGCTTCGTGGCGATACTGCTCACGCATCTGGGCACACGCAACGCAGGTGTGCGCGTGCTTCGCCATTGACTTTGCCCGTGCTTCCTCTCCCCGGCTCACCGACTCCCATAGATCATTGTTGAAGGAGATGATGCGCAGCATCGTCATGTTGTACTGCGTGTTCCAGTGAATGAGGGGTGTCCAGAGGTTATCCAAGAAGCTCAGCCCTAGCCACGCGAATTTGTAACCTTTGGCGTGGAAGTTGAGAAACAGGATGGCAACCTGCGAAACCCACATAACCGTCATGCACACACGAAAGGAGAATCTCTTGTAGAGTGGTGCTACTCCATAAAAATTGAACAGCATCAAGCCCACACCAAAGAGAAATCCCGGCCCACTGATGCATAGCGCAATAAACATCCCCGAAAAGATGTGGAGAATGTGAAGTGGGGAGACATCTTTGCGTATGATAAGAAGTTCCCCTTGCTTTCCGCTGTCGGCTCGAGGGGAGCCACCGGATGAATGGAGAAGCCGCCTAGTGGGTGACGTAGAGAAGCCAGTACTGCTGTTGTTGTTGCTGCTGCCTCCGCCCCAGCCCCCTTCGGGGGTGGCGTCCGGCATTCTATGCACCGTCCCCGACGACGTTGAGTGGATGCGACGCCGCAGAAGGCGCGACACCAATAGAAATACGATGAGGTACGGCGTTGTGGGCGGCAGGGCTACCACAAAAAAATACCATTGTTCGTCCGCTACATCTACGCCTTTACTGCCGAGCCAGCGGTAGATGCCCCATGGGGGTTTGAGATTCACCTTCAGTTCTTCGTGGTGCTCTCGGCCGATCCGGGCTACACGGTAAAAGCCGAGATAAGAGACAGCAACAACGATGGAGAGCGCGTACCAGAGATACTCGAACGACCTGCGGGAGAGGTAGGCCTGCTTCACCGAGAGAGACGTACCTGCGGTTGCGCTGTGGCTCAGTGGTAGCACAGGGCCCAATTCACTGCCTCTCCGGCTAGAGCTACCATCGGCGTTCTTGAGGGAGATGTCCTTAGTGGACTCTGAACCAGCACGTCGCACCGGAGACCCCGTTTGGCTTGTGAAAACATCTGCAACTGCCTCGTGTCGCATTTTGCAAGATGTGCCTTACGGAAGAAGAAGAAGAACAAGACGGATGTGCTTTATTAAAGTCTTCTGTTGCCAAGCATTCCTTTCCTCTTTTTTTGTTCCGCCACGTCCCTTCACCCGCCTGATCTTTTCTTTGGCTACGCGCTCCTACACGGCTTCCTCCTCCTCCTCCCCCGCTCCAATCCAAAAGGGATGGACGTGCGTAGAACAAGAGAAAACAGAAGCAAAAAAGACAAGTCCCACTCCAATAATAATAGCAGGGGAGCCAAGAGGATGGGCCCTCCGAGTAAAGGAAGTTAAGGAATGTTTGCCGATGTGTATGCCTCCACGGACATGCGAGTAAAAAAAGCAACAAGATGATCTCAGTTGTGAAACACTTCTATACATATAAATAAATAAATATAAATACAGGTATGTATGTAAGCGAGGGAGAAGAGAGGACAAAGGGGGGGGGGAGGAGAGAAAGTGTGTGTGTGAGAGAGAGGAGAGGAGCTACATATAAATACCGCTCAAAGCGTAGGAGGAGCGTAAGCAGCAAAATCGTCGGAGGCATGCGTCCGTTGGCTTTCGTGTTTCATTTCCTCTTCTGTTCTCATCAGACTCCGATGTTGCGAGGAGCCGCAGAGGAGAGAGAAGGGGGGCAATGGAGAAAGGGAACACGGCGGGTAAGCGCTACCGCACGTTCCACAAAAACACAAGCTGAGGAAAAGCTTCCGCCCCTCCCTCCCTCCCACATTCACACCGAGTAACCTAAGGGGGCCAGCTGCGCTGTATTGACGTTCGAAGAAAAAAGAGGTGGATATGAGAAAAAAAAGAAGCACAAGACAAAAGGGTTAGTCAAATCTGCTCAGATCGGTGCCCGCGCACACGTACACGTCTTCCCTTTGTCTTTACTTACGTACCCACGCACACACAGACACACACACGTGCCCAATGCAATCCAAAATGAGTAAAGAAGAGGAATGTGGGGGGTGAGGGGGGGGGGCGTAGATGGGAAGAAGAGATACAGTATATTTCTTGAAGCGGTGGAACGGCTGGTGATGTTGTTAGCGTTAGAGCGCAGCACCTTCCCCTCCAGAAAGAAAAAGGATGCAACAGAGCACTAACATACTTTGGAGGACATCGCAGTCGAGTTGTATGCCATTATATATATATATTCTCACATACATGAATTTCTGCCACGATAAATTAAGTAAACAAAAATGAGTGATGACTGCCGCAGATGCTTTGAGAATCGTAGGACTTTTACGTGTAAGAATCATCTCTTCATCCAAAAAATGAACATGCAGAAAAAGGGAGATGTGGTACCGCAAAACGGAGGGGATGAGAAGCACTCGCCATCGCAAGCTACTCCCTCTCTCATCGCCATCTCGTACGTGGTAGCTTTGAGTTCGCGTTCAGTCCATAGCGCCGCTTTAGCCGTGCCTCCGTCTGAGCCGTAAGGTCTCTATCTCGGACGGTGAGAGAGGCGAACACGTACAGGGATAGCAGCAACCCTACAGTGAAGGATAGCGTTAGCCGGCCCAACGCATTCGCCATCACGTCCTCGATGCGGATGGGGGCCACAACAACCTTGTTCTTGAGGACAACAACATCGCGGCTGTGGAGTGAGAATCCAACCAAATTCGCAACGATGAGACCAGAAATGGAGGCGATGCCACCAAGCACACGCAGCTGGTAATAAAGGCGTGCTTGCCAGCATGCACTCACGTGGCGGCCGATGAATCGCACCAACTGGGCTATTCCCCCCCAGTGTAAGGTTGCGGCTACGTTGTGGTCCTCATCCTTCAACACTGCTACTCTATTGCCTTGAGGTGACGATGACGCGCTGGCCCTCTCTCGCCGGAACACACCTGATACCCACGCAAACCACGCGCTCACAAAAAACTCGGCCAGAAACACGAAGGCGATGCACAGCGCCCACTTGATCAAGTGCAGCGCAGGGTCGTGCCACATCGCGATGAACAGGAAGATCGGCAGCACCGATAGCGCGACGCGGCTGCGGCCGCCCATCGGGATGTACATGTAGCGCACGATCCACAGGTTGAAGGAGGCGTGCCAGTCACGCCAGAAGTCACGCACCGTCAACGTATTTGCGAAGCAGCGGCGCATGTCTTCGGGTGTCTCAATCCCGCTGAGCAGCGCGAACAGGCGAGACGACCTCCAGATGAAGATAAACTTCAGCCAGGTGTAGGCCAACGAATAGAGACAGAAGTAGGCCAGCTCTGTCACATTCATCTCCACAACGAGCTGCGTCTCCTTTGCGATAGTGGGAAGATACACAAAGTGCAGGAGAAGGACTTCAGTGGCATAAATGCGGAGAATACTGAGTATGTAGAGGGCCATCTTGCGTGGTGGCATCGACGTGCTCGGCACGCGCATGTAGGACACGAAGGCGTTGAAGGACAACATCGGCCCCGCCAGGTACAGCGGCGGGAACAGCAGGTAGGCGGCGTAGTGCACGAAGTTGTAGTCCGCTGCGTCGCGCGCGTACTCGGTGCGGAACTTGTAACAACACGACGCCTCGGCCGGCAGCGGTGGCACATGTGCCGCATTCTGCTCGCGCAGCTGCGCGCACTCCACGCAAGTGCTGTCGTGCTTCTCCATGGCACGCTCCCGTGCACGGGTGGCACCGTGCGTGGCCTCCCACAGGTCGTAGTTGAAGGCGATCATACGCAACATGGTCATTCGATATGCGACGTACCAGCGCATCCGTTGCCGCCAGCGAGGGTGTTGCTCATATCCTAAGACCTGTCGTGCGCTTTGAACACGGCTGGTGAAGTAGTACTGCAGCCAGTACGTCATCTCGAAGCCCTCGCGTACCTCGATGATATACAGAAGCGCGACGTGCGTGACCCACATGATGGCCATGAAGACTCGGTAGGGGCACCAGCGCTGCAGTCGGGTGAAGAGGGCGTAGTTGGCGGACATGATGAGGAGGGGGAGGAAGAAGTGTGGCCCGTGGGCGACGGCCAGAAGGCCCACACCGGCCATCGTGTACAACGTGGGCAGCGTCTTCCCTGCGAGAAGGGATGCGGTAAACACTTGAAAAAGTCTCCGAGGGCTAAGGGAATGACAGCAGAAGCTCCGCAGTCGAGACATCCCGCGCTGCGGTGCCTGCTGCTCACGAAAATGATGTTGCACCTCGGCTGGCACCTCTACCGAGATGGGGAAGGAGAGAGGCGCCTCGTTGGCACGGGAAGCGGCCGCGTAACGGGAGAGCGCGCGACGGTGGAGCCACGTGGCCCCACCAAGGAAGAGGGCCAAGGCTAGGAATCGTGGATACTGCACAGTGAATCCTACCCATTGCCTGTCGGTCGCGTCGTCGTAGCCCAAGGACCCGAGTCGGTAGAGGAGCGGGTAGGGTACAACAAGTTTAGAGCGATAGAGGCGGATGTGCACTTCACAAAACGCATACAAGACAACTAAACCGTACGCGAGAATGGAGGCAGCCACGACCGTGGCCGCGAGGTAGCCCAGGGAACATCGGCGAGACGCGTCGAAGTCCTCGTCCTCCTCGTCCTCTGCGGCGTTAAGTGGGATCTCCGTGGTGGGACTAGGGCATTGCTGCTGCCACGTTTCTGAGAGAAGGGCCGCCATTTGCTCTAGGAGGCTTATAGAGATGGCACACTCGTCGAAGACCGCATCGATCGTGGATACTTGTGGGTGTTTACGAGGAGGTAGGGGAGAATATAAAGAAGAGGGAGGACCGGAAAGAGAGAGGGAGGCTCACCAGTCCCATACTGTGGACCTAAGCGACGGTGACGTGTGCGACGCTGAAATACGATTCGTTATCTCCGCTAACGTGCCTCTCTCCGTGCAGCGAAAGAGCCGTAACGGTGTACAGCTGATGAAAGCGAAATGAGAAAGGAAAGAAAAGGCACGAAACACATGGTGTGTGTATGTGGAGGAGGACGACAGTAAGGCGCAGATATTTTCGCTCCTCGTCACCTTAAAGAATTCCCGGCATGATGAGTTTTTTTTCGTTTGGAAGAGGGGGGAGAGGGTGCCCGATCATACGCACGTACCCCACACGCGACGATGCGGATGGCGTAACCGTTTCTCTTGCATTTTTTCTTACCCGTCCTTTCACGTCGATGGATGGGTAGGATCCAAAAGGTATACATCGGCACGTGGATCTCGTAGAGAGAGAGAGAGAGAGGAAGGCCTAAGGAAGGCGCCATTCACGAGATCCAATCTGAGAAAGGAGGCAACTGGGCGGCGAAAGCGGAGAGCAGCGCCCTGCCTTCTGGACGAGCGAGCCGAAAACCCTTCTTTTTTTTGCCTTTCTCTCGCATCGTAACATGAAAGATCGAAAAAGAAAAGAGAAGACGCTCTCGAGGAGGAAGGGGATGAGTGATGGGGATCAGAGAGAAGAAAGCGATTCCTTCCACGGAAATCTTCGTTAAGGGCCGTTAGGTGGGTGAATTTCGACAGCGAAGCTCTTCAAATTGCGCCACGTGCAGGAACGTGAGCAAAAATAAATGACAACAACGAAAGAAAAACGAAAGAAAGAAACAGTGGGGGTTAGAAAGGGAGAGCGCATTACATGGCGTGCACCAGATACCATACATCTACGAGGACAAGTTGCAGCATGGTCAGGCACGAAGGGGAAAAGAAGGCACGAAAGGGAGAAGAGGAATAGAGACTACGAGCACGCAGACACACACGAACGAAGAAAAGTCGCAACAAACAACAAACAACAGCAGTTTGAACGGATAGGGATCCGAGCAGCAGAAGAGAAAAAAAAGGAGCATTCACACACAGTGAAAACGGTAGTCTCCGATTCGCATCAAGACCCCACTTCCTGCATACATATATAGATTTGAGGTTGTGTGTGTGTAAGAGAGAGAGGCGAGGAGGCTCCCGCGGAGCATCCTTCGTCAGAAAAGCAGAGAAAGATAAAGAAAAGAAAAATCAGATTCATGTGGAGGCGTCGGAATCCTCTCGACATTTGATTAGTTCTTCTCCATTTCAAGGAAGGGTGAGAGGGAGGATACAATGGGAAGAGAGAAGAGGAAAAGAAAAAACTGTACCCCCCTCCCCTCCCCCACATGATCCATGACGAGGGGTGAGAGAGGGTTCAACCAGCGCTCGTGAAGCCACTGATGCCATGAGCCGGTTTCAAGACTCACGAAGGCTAAAAAGAAAAGAAAGGGCAGAAGTTAAGCGGTCCACCACACAATCAACAACAACGGAGAGAGCCGAGTGATCCTGATGTGGGGATGCAAAGGATGCGAGGAATGGATTCGTTTTTTTTATGTTGGGTGTGTCACGTGGCATGCAACGGCGACACTCGATATCTCCTCGAACACGCTGCACAGATGTATAGATATAAGGAGGGTCACGGCCTTCCCGATAGTCAGAGAGGGTCTCCCATATCGCCCCTTCTTTACCTCCTCTCAGGAGGAGCGAAGCATCACGCTTGTGTAGAGGAGAAGAGAGGCAGAGAAAGGACAGAAAGAGTGAGCAGGATAACTCCACCGTGCGCTCCCCTCCAAAACAAGACCGCATCCACCTACCCCCCCCTAACCACGAAAACACCGGACCAAAACGAGAAGAGGGTGTTGCCAACGAGATATGCGGTGAGCACACACTACGTCCCAAGAAAGAAGTGTCCAACCAAGAGAGCGAGAACTAAAAAAATCAAAATATGAAGAAAGATGCCGATGTTCCAAGAGAAAGATATTTATGGTGTCTTCCTCTTGTACCTTTAGCAGCGAAAGTACCGTGGAGAGTATGTGCTACCTACTCGGACTTCAAGAGATGTTCGCCTTCGCCATTTTCCTTCTTGCCTTCCTCTGTCTACGTCAAGAACCACCGTAACAACGACGGCGACGAAACGTAAAAAAAAGATGGCAGCATCGTTGCCCCATACCGTCGCTCTCCATCGCAGCGATCCATCCGAGCATGACGTGCAGATGAACGTGCACCCTGAAGAAGAGGGGAGAGGGGTGTGGGGTGGGGTGTGGTGGAGGCGGAGAAGCGAAGAGCAGACAAGAACGAAGGTTCAACAGGGGTCAAATGGGCAGCGTTCCATCAACCGTAGTCCCACAGCGCCTATAACTATATATACCAGCGAAGGGACGACGGCCCCCAGGGGAAAAGATACAAAGGAGAGCAGGCAACACTCTCCTGTCCTACCAAACACGCTGTGAAAAAACCTCATGCAGCCATCCATCTCTCCCCCCTCCTCCGCCCCGCTCTGGCAGCTACTCTGAGGACTGCCGCCGACTTCCCGTACAATACAGCCTACGCAGGTTTCGCTCATGAGCGGCTTCACACTCTCGCGACCAGACCCGCATGCTCGCCCAGCTGTACACCACCACCAGTAACCAAACGTAGAAGCCCATACGTGCAGCAATGCAGGCACGCCATAAAGCTGCACCGACCACGACTTCGCCGGCGGCATCTGCACCGCTGCCGATCATATTGGCAATGAAGAGGGCCCCCACCGCACCCACGCACCCGACTGTGCGTACATGCACATGCAGTATTGTTTGGGTACGCTCACTCACATGACGATGTAGGTGCTCCGCAAGAGCGGTGAGGCAGTGCGTCGCACGTGACTGCTGCCAGCACCCAAGAAACCCCATGCCCCTTAGTGAGCAGCTTTTAGATGACGATGACGCGCTGGCCCTCTCTCGCCGGAACACACCTGATACCCACGCAAACCACGCGCTCACAAAAAACTCGGCCAGAAACACGAAGGCGATGCACAGCGCCCACTTGATCAAGTGCAGCGCAGGGTCGTGCCACATCGCGATGAACAGGAAGATCGGCAGCACCGATAGCGCGACGCGGCTGCGGCCGCCCATCGGGATGTACATGTAGCGCACGATCCACAGGTTGAAGGAGGCGTGCCAGTCACGCCAGAAGTCACGCACCGTCAACGTATTTGCGAAGCAGCGGCGCATGTCTTCGGGTGTCTCAATCCCGCTGAGCAGCGCGAACAGGCGAGACGACCTCCAGATGAAGATGAGCTTCAACCACAGAAAGGCCATGTACCAGTAGGTAGCGGACACCTGCACTTCTGCACTGGCAGTCAGGACTGCTGCCGGCCACGTAGGCAGCGTCACCACGGTGCCGTAGTGACACAGAAAGTATAGCAGAAGCAGCTGAAGAGGAAGACGCAGTGCGTAGAGGGCCATCTTGCGTGGTGGCATCGACGTGCTCGGCACGCGCATGTAGGACACGAAGGCGTTGAAGGACAACATCGGCCCCGCCAGGTATAGCGGCGGGAACAGCAGGTAGGCGGCGTAGTGCACGAAGTTGTAGTCCGCTGCGTCGCGTGCGTACTCGGTGCGGAACTTGTAACAACACGAAGCCTCGGCCGGCAGCGGTGGCACATGTGCCGCATTCTGCTCGCGCAGCTGTGCACACTCCACGCAAGTGCTGTCGTGCTTCTCCATGGCACGCTCCCGTGCACGGGTGGTACCGTGCGTGGCCTCCCACAGGTCGTAGTTGAAGGCGATCATACGCAGCATGGTCATTCGATATGCGACGTACCACGGCATCTCCCGGCTCCAAAGAGGGTATCTCTCGTTCTCTGGCACTACACGGGAAGTGGCATCGCCGGTGGGGAGATAGTACTGTAGCCAGTACGTCATCTCGAAGCCCTCGCGTACCTCGATGATATACAGAAGCGCGACGTGCGTGACCCACATGATGGCCATGAAGACTCGGTAGGGGCACCAGCGCTGCAGTCGGGTGAAGAGGGCGTAGTTGGCGGACATGATGAGGAGGGGGAGGAAGAAGTGTGGCCCGTGGGCGACGGCCAGAAGGCCCACACCGGCCATCGCGTAAAGAAGTGGAAGCAATGGAATACGTTCTGCCTCGATGGATATAGAGCGGCGCCGGCTCCCTCGCACCACTGCTTGACCTGGTGAAGCGCAGGGGCGATGAAGCGCAGTAAAGTAGCGAAGTGGAAGCGTTGCCGAGGCCAGAGCGACGGCCAGCACAGCGAGAAGGGGAAACACAGAGGCAAAGGAATGCCAGGGTCGGTCGAGCTTGCCATCTTGGCCGACAGGAAAAAGGGAGGGAAGCACGACCCACAGGGGCCGATCGGTAGCACGGTCTCGTGAGGAACGTTGGGTAGAGGGCGGCGTGGAGATCGATACAACAACCATGAGAGAACGGGCGACGAACCCAAGGAGGATAGTCGCGTAGAAGAGGCACCCTGTCGAAAGAAACGGCGGCGGCTCGTACGCTTCCATTCTCCATACCCTTTCCGGTGAAGTGGGGGGGCCCAACATCCGCCGGAAGGTACGCCACACACGGTGGAAACATCCGCTGTCTGACTCGTTCCCCTTACGACCCTCTCCATTTTGGTGACAGACGCTGTTCAGGAAGTTGGAGCTGGTGGAGAGGGACAGCGACGTCCTCGGGGAAGCTTCACGTCGATCGTACGGGAGAGAGACGGGTGAGGCGAACAGAGGGGAGGCAGTCGCCTCTCGAAGTCCCGCGGCTGCGTTTCCCGCGCTGATCTTGGGCAGCGTCCTAGGCGATTCCATCGCCGACGTTGGCAGCAGCACAATAAGCGGCACGTCCTTCTCACGCTGGCTCCGCACATCATTGCAGTTGGGTGGATGAAGACGCGCCGCTCCAGCTTCGTCGTTCTCACCTCGGCCGCTGCCGTTGAGGTAGCAGCTGAGTGTCGGCGTCTTGTTCCCGTGGGATGTCTTCTGCGAGAGAGGTGACACCTCAACATAGTCGGACGACGCCATGAGTGAGTACGGCTGTGAGAGGGCCGAAACTGTCAAGTCAACGGAGAGACTGCGCCGAGGCGGCAACGGAGAGGCCACGTTGCGGTACATCCTGCCGCTCGATTAGCCCGTCATACGCCTTCACTCGCTCAAACGTTCACTTCACCATCCAACCTCACCCTGCCAAATCGATGGGGGAGAACCGTTGATACGGAGCGCGCAGCAGAGATACGATGATGCGTTGGACGATCGGGTGGGGCAGGGATCGAAAGCAGCACACACAAACATGTGTCGAAGGGTTTAGAGGAAAGGTAACCGAGTGTGGGAAGTAAGCCTACACTATCCACCGCAGTGGCTGCAACGTGCCTTTGAAAAGAGGGTGTTGAGGTCATGTGTGCGCAGATGAAGAGGGGGATGGAGGGGACGTGAAACGCACGTCATGAGAGGAAAGAAGGATGAAGTAGAGCGGTAGCAGCAAAAAACAAAAAGCGAAAACTGATAACATTACGTCCGTAAGAGGTAACGATGGCGATGGGAAGAAGGGAGGATGCCTCATCGACTGTAACAGTCGAAGTCCAGCAACGGGGGGGGGGTTAGCGCTTCACTCTCCAGGGGGTAGAGTTACACATGAATAGCGCTTTGCAAGACAGCGAGAAGGTGAAAGGGCCACCCCATCACCGCTCTCTTCTCGATAATCACTCTCTCTCTCTCTCTCGATCGGTTACCCCCCCCCCCCCCGGTCCGTGCGCGTCGCGCATAGAACAGCCCCGCTATTTATTTTTTTCTTGAATCATTCACCGTAGGTCCTGCGTTTGGGTGAGGGAGCCATGCTTTAGAAAAAAGAGCTTTGCCAGAATGCTCATCCCCCCTTACCCCACCGTTCTCGACAACTACGGCTTCTCTTCGAGGCGGGAGCACTGCTGAAGGGCTCGCATGCCTCCTTCCCTCCCTTGTCTCTGATTCACCCTGTATGGCAACGGATACGGGCTTCGGCGGACGCCTTGTGTCGAAGAAGACAGACGAAGGGAGGGAGCGAGAGAAGGGGAGAGAAGGGGGACTCTCAACGGGCAGCTCACGAAGCCTATTTTCCTTTAAGAGAACACACATAAAAAAAAGCAAGAACAACAACCAGACATCACACCCACCGCTACCGCTACTAGAAGGGCGGTGGGTAGGGAGGAGGAGGGGGGGGGGAAAGAGAGGAAACTGTGAAGAGACAAGAGGCAAATGGGGTGCGTAGAGTTTTTGAGGGACGCAGAGAGAAGAGAGAGAAGAGCAGAACAGTGCCCCTGCTTCCTCCCCCCACCTTCTCCGCTTATTTCGTTGCGCAATACTTACATAAACGCATTTATGTATGCATGTATATAGAGGCGTAACGACCTAGAGACTTCCCTCCCCCGCCGCGCAAACCTACAGCACCTTTTTCTTTTTTTAAAAGACTCGGCAGTTTTGCATCGTCTTCGCCTGGCCGAGCAACATTTTCTTCTGTGCCATCGGCAGGGATGAGCTCAATGAACTCAGAGCTATGTGTTGCATTGGGATAACAGAGGTGCGCAAGGCTTGGGCACACCACTCCACACACGCCGCTGCCACCTCGGCTGAGACGAGCTTCCCATCTTCGCTCACCAACCCCTCTTCCCCTCCGATGGCCGCACTGCAGCGGCTTAGTGTATTGAAGGCGAGACCAGAGCAGAAGAGGGACGTCGTTCCCCCTACTGCGGCCAGAGGGGCGAGTGAGGGCAGCAGACGCTGCGCCTGCGCCGAGCTTTGAATGTGCAGCCGGGCCCACATGTAGCGTGGGAGCGGGGCGCTTGCGAAGACGCGACGCCCGAACATCTTTTGAGTATGCCTCGTTCTCGAGTTTCTCTGCGGTGTTGGAAAGGAGGGGGAGTGGGAAGAAAGAAGAGAGGAAAAGGTTGTTGCCCGGCGAGGCAGAAGGGAAAACACATTACCGACGAGAAGAAAATATAATGCGAAGCGAACATCGCAGCGGGGGAGGGAGGTGCGTGAACGTGCGCGCCACATGGGGATAGAGGGACATCGCAGCCGTAGCGGAAGAGAACGCAGCCTTGTCCACCGCTCTGATGATACTTGACAGCGCCTTTCACGCTCGACGTTTGCAATACTTGGCCCACCGATCCTCCTTCGCCACCCTCTTCCTCACCTTTACTAGAAGAAAGCCAAAGGAGCAAAGGACGCAGAGAACTGCACCATCAACGCCATATTAGCTCACTCGTTCTCTCGCGCACCGTTATGCTACTTGAGGAAGAAGAGCGAAGAGACTGCTCATATGTTATTTTCTATCATGTGGGAGGAAGACTCGTAACACAGCGTATTACCATTACAGCTGTCTGCATATATGTATGTGTGCGTGTGTGCTTGCAGAATAATCTCCGCAAGTTATGAATCGCGTACTTACAAGTGCCTCTCCCCCACCTACACCCACACACGCCTCCTTCCTACCTCTCGACCATCTCATCTCTCCCCTCCATGTTGCGGTTCGCTCTACTCTAAGCGATTTGATTCCATTCTTTTAGAAATCCACGGCGGCCTTCCTCGCTCCCTCACTTCGTCTTCTCACTCCCTTCCCTTTCCCTCCTGTTGATACGGTGCAGGGCCAGAAGGACTGAAGAGGAGGCCCTCGTAGAGGTCGACCTCACAGGAAATCCACTGAACAAAACGAGACGGCGTCGAGGATGGGTGCAAGTGCGCCTCCGTCTCATCCTCCATCACCGCCGCCAGCGGTGATGCGGCCACTCTCGGGCTTTGGACTCGCGCTTCTTCATGAGAGGCGCACAAAGATGAGGAAAGTACTGGTGACGCGACGTACACTGCAGGGCGGCACACAGGCCGCGACGCAGCATTCCATCCGGACGGCTCTCCACCCGCCTGTGTACCCTTCAAAGAAGAGGAAGAGGAGCAGGCGCAAGCGACAGGGCCCAATGATGGGCGGTACCGCTGACACGCATATGCCATCTCCCACGCCCCCACAACAGCTGCGCTGGGGATCTTCCCCTTCTCTCCATTTTGGTTGTCAGCTTCTCTGCCTTCTTTCACTTTCGACGAAGGTAATGCTGGTGCCTCCATCACCTCTGCATCGCCTCCATTCCGGCGCCATGGATGGTTCGCTGCAGCTATTTTCGGTGTGAACCTGTTGAGCCGCTGTTCTGCTCGTTCTTGAGCCCAGCACAGGAATAGTTGCAGCTCTTCGTTGGCCTGCTCTTCTGCGAGCAAGCGCGGCGCATACAAAGCCTCGACTGCTGCGTGATGCTTGCACCAGAGAGGTTGCTTTTCAGGAGGCAATGGCCATACCGGGCGTGCTACAGCACCACGAGTGAGGTGTTTCTCGGTGATGCTCGGTGTTTCACATCCGTGCGCTTCGCATGCGGGACCTTCCGGCAACGACGAGGGTTTGCGCTCTACCGCCGATGTCGGAGAAACACAATCAACCGTGGTCGAATGCTCGTCGTCTTCCAAAGTCGAGATGCGGATATCTTCATGGACCGTAGCTGCGAGAGCGTCGCGTTCATGACGTTCAGAAGGGGTCGAGTGCGGTGGTGGTGGCTCGGCATTGCAAAGAGGACTCGGAGGGTCCACGATCGTACGTGCGCGGCTGCTACGAGGTGATCTCCCTTCGACGGAGTTAGGGACAGGCGTATTGTCAAAGGAAACCTCGCCAGCATCGGCTACGTCTCGCTCGAGATGACCGCTGTCCATCGCATCGCTCATCATGCTGATGTCTCCGCTGCTCAACTCAATGATGGTTTCGACTGGCTCGTCGAACACCTCCGACCGCTTCAGAGAGGAAATACGGGACAGCCGAGGTGCAGCTTCCTCATGGGCCATCGCGGTCCTAGGTAGACCGTCCCTGCCCACGGCCATCATCGCCGCACCTTTCTCGTTCCAGATCGCTGCGTCGTGGCGTGGGGTTGTCCTGTTCGGTGCTGCTGCGAGCACTGTAATGCCCCCGCCCCGATCGAAACGCCGTTGCTCAGTTGCATCAGTGAGTTCACTGATATCGAATTCAGGAAAGAGGCGACGGTGCACGGCGGAGCACACCGCGCGCGCAGCATCATCTTCTGGGTTTGGCCCAACGCTATCTTCTTCTCTTGGGTGTCTCAACTCATTGCTGTGAACATCTTCGCTACCGGGTACTGCAGCAGACACGGGTGCCGCGTCTTGCCTACTACGAATTCGCGCTGGTGAGCTGCGGCAGCGTTGCACCTCACCAGCTAAGCGTGAGAAGCTAAGAGATGACTTCGATGCCTTCGCTTCGGATGCCGTGCCTTCCTCCCTTCGACCTATCTTGACTTCACGCAGCTCCTGTACCGTGTCACACACACTCGAACTCAGCGGAATTGGGAGTCGCACTGGAGGAGATGTGGACAAAAGTGTTCGGCTGCCGGGGAAGGACAGAGCTCGGGAGGGCTGCGGCGACGCCTGGTCAAGCGAAGAGCACACGGCGGAGGTATCCATCGAAACTTTGCGCAATAAAAAAGCTTCTGACACCGCGATCCGGTCTGCCGTATCATCTCCATACCCCTTCCGGGAACTCGTTAGACCCGGGGTATCCTCGCTGTAGAAGGCGCAGCCGGACAGCGTGATAGCAGCGTCGTTCATGCGGTGCGCTAGCTTCTCTGGATACGAGCGGCGTGACGGCGTCGGCGATGTGGTGAGGTACGCCGGTGGTGCGCTCTTCTGCTGCTGCGCCTGTAGAGAGGATGACGATGTACCCGTTGCAGTGGTGGATCCACGCCTTGCGGATACCCCGCCGCGGCAGACCGACTCAAAATCTTGGGCTTGACCAGCCTCACCCATGCCTACAACTTCGCGAGGATCGGGGTTGTTGCTAGTAGGCAGCACCGTGGCGAAGCCCTCTTCCGATGAACCTCCACCGTAGTTACTGCGGCTGCTTATCCTACCATCTAGGAGGCACGATCGCCATTCCTCGTAGGACTGCGCTGCCTGAAGGACGAGAGGATCGCAGTCGTACATATGCGTAGTGGCGCGGCCTGGGAGACCTTCTGCACACTCCAGGTCACATGGGAAGTCGTGCGCAATACATTCGGAGGGTGGTGATTCGACGAGGTGCTCGTCCACTGATGCCATCGCAAGACGAAGAGAGGCGTGGCCTCCGTCCTGTGCAGCGGGCTCGTTCCAGGGGATCCCTGGTGATTGGGGTGGATCTCTCGACTGCAGGGTTGTCGTCGTCCTATCAGTAGCCCATGCGCCAACAGAGTTTTCGTCTCGTTGCGAAAAGGCGTGTGAGGCCGACGCCTGAACATGAAAGGGGCGTCCGGCTGCGCCGGCGTGATACGAATCGAGCGGTTCCGTCCCATCCTGACTCCTCCTGCCGTGCGAGCGATCTGGCTGGTGCTGCTGCCCGAGCAGCGACTTTCCCTTCGGGCTTGGCGTGAGCGCCAGGTTCATTTTGTAGGTGCCGGCTTCGGTGAGGCAAGTGGGGGCCAGGGAACTGGAAAACGATGGCGACGACGAAGCAGCGGGCTGCGGGGGCGTCGTGGTCGGTAGGGAAGGGCAACGAGAACCTTCATGAGGAGGAGGAATTTCTCGAGAGGAAGCTCTGGCAGCGGTGGTGATTGCCTTCCAAAACTGCTCGTACGTCATACAGCCCGGATCGTCTGTCCTCTTCGACCGAAGGCTGAACTCTGCTGCTGCTGCTGCGCTCATATTCGAAGTCCCTCCGATCGAAATGACAATCCCCTTCACACCGTCTCGAGCCCCTCCTCTCTCCCTCGCTTTCCACGAGTGCGAGAGCTGAAGTAGACGGGGAGCGAAGGATGCGGATGATCTAACGGAATGCGTCTATGCTGGCGTGTCTAAAAAAAAAAGGAGAGGGGCGGCTGAAGTGGGCGCCCCCTTTTCAATTCTGTTTTTCTTTGGGGAATTTGCGAATTATATCGTGCCGAAGCAAATGCAATCGGGTATACGCCCCCTCCTCCTTTCTTCCCTCTCCTCCAGAAAAAACTCTACAAAAGGGTCTATATATGTTGAGAGAGAGAGAGTCTCTGCAATTCTATGAATGCGAATGCGGCGGCACCGAAACGGCCCGCAGCACCCCTTTCGAAAGGATGAGCGTGCCTCAAACAACAGCAACAACACCCCGCAACAGTCCCCTTCTCATATGTATTGCTTTTCGCTTTGTTTTCCACAACCTCAAGAAAAAGAAACTGTTTGCCCCAGCGAGTCTTTCGTTTGTTTCGTGTTGGCCTTTCCTTCCCCCCCCCCCCCCGGCGGGCCTTCTACAGAGAAGTTTATGCGGTGCTTCTATAGGACACCATACCACTGGCGCTACAGCGCCTTGCCTCCCTCGTTTTGTTTTGTGTTCGTTCTCCTTTTTTTCTTCGTGGCTTACGGTTGGTGATGGTTGCCTCACGCTAATGGTGATAAGTAAAAAAAAATCGGGAGAAAATGGGAGGACTGTCGAATGCGGAAGGGGAAGGGGAGAAGAGATGCACTAGATGGCGTACCTCCGAAATGGAGGGGAAGAGGCACGGATAAACACACACACACACACACACGTCACAGAGCAAGGAAGCCATGGAGAAGCGGACGGGGATGATGGTGTCGAGGTGCACGAATGCAGGTGGCTAGAGGGGAGGCGTTCTCAGCAACAGGAGTCTCCGTCTCTTCCCCCTCACCTTTTGGGTTTTCGCTATGCAGGGGACGATGGATCTTTCTCGCTCTCGCTCTCTTCCAATTTCTTAAGGTAGTGGGTTTCTCAGTATTGCAATCGAATGTGGTATCTAAACCCTCCTTTCCCTCTTGAGAGGGACCGAGTTTGTGGGTGCGAGTACGCAGAGGGGCATCATTCGCGCCACGAGCAAGAGAGTGTTGAAACGCCGACGAGGGAAGAAGTAAGAGAGAGTGCGCTAGCCCATGGTGAGCATCTTCGACGCTACCGTGAGGGCAGCCTGGTATCTTTTTTTTCTTTCGGTGTGGCTTTCCGCAAACGCACGCACGCGCACACCCACACCCACACCCACAACCAGGCGTACGTGCGGAAACGGCAGCCTGCCAATATATCCGCAAGCATGAAAAACGAATGTTTACCCCGATCCATCCTCGAAGTGAAACACGAAACACGATCTAACATCTGAAGAGGAGGGAAGAACGGAAGCGAATTCTCAGTGCACCAAGGAATCTCCCTCCTTCTTTTTTCGTTACAGGCCACTCTTCGAAATGAAAACGAGCGAACTGAAGAAAAGGCAAAGGGTACGAGAGGATAGAAACGAGAAGAGTACGGAGAGAGAGAAGCAAAACAGCAACGTCACGTGCATAGGCAGACCAGCACCGCTTTACACTCGCAGCCACGCAAAACTAGGTATATGTAAAATGCATTTCGACCAGCTGAACGAGAAAAAAGATGCATCAAAGTGTTGTTTCTCTCGGAGAACTTCCTCCCCCTCCCCCTCCTCATCAAAGCGAGGTTGCGAGTGGACAACAACACTCAACCTATGCGACTCAGCAAGCATGAGAGTGACGCAAAGAAAAAGAGAGAAGAAAAGAAAGAGGTCGATACTAGAATATTCCGCACCACAAGCGAAAGGGAGAAGTGCGGTCGGGGGAGAGCGAAGCCCACGCAGACGTGCCTTCACTCCTCCTCCCCCCTCTCTGAGAGCCGTGATGGGAGACGTTGATCGAAAGAAAAGGCAGGAAAATCAGCGGGGAAGAGGGGGTGGGGTGGGAGGAGGCAGCGGAGATCCTCAAGAAGACGTGACAAGGCATCCACACCTGACCCGCTCCTGAGTTATGCGCTGCTACCCCCACCTCTACTCCTCCAGAAAATCAACAAAACAAGAGAGGAACGCTCACCTGAGTGCCCTCTTTCCCCCCCCATTGTACAGCAACAGAAACCAGGGCATTTCCACGGATCTAACGTGGGCAGTGGGGAGCGGCAAAGCTTTTCTACACTTGGCTGGCGGTGGTACCGGTGGGAGGAGGAGGACAGTGAGCGCGACGGTGGCCGACGATCCCGCCTCCCCCCCCTTACCTTTCCTCGGAGGTGATAGGCTTCCCCAAGGGAGGATACGAGGGAGGGGAACACAGAGCAGCGGGTGGGGAGAGGAGAGAAGAAAAGGAGGGGCAGTTGTTACTTCATCTTCGAGGCTCCGGCGTGAGCGCCCATGAGACTTGTCAAAAGACCCGCGTCTCCGCTTCCACCAGCGTTGGGCAGGAGGATCAGCTGCGTCGACTTCCCCGATCCCACTTCTTTCATGGCATCAAAGTACTGGTTGAGTAGGAGCAGATTCATTACATCTTTGACACTCATGCTGGGCACTGACTCCACAAAAGATTCGATGCTGCTCTTGAGACCTCGCATGATAGCCTTGCGCTCCTCCGCTAAGCCGACACCGGAGAGACGCTTCTCCTCGTAATCTGCCTCTGCTGCCTTCACAGCCAAGATTTTCTGCAGCTCCGACTCATGCTCGGCCGCCGTGCGTCGGTACGCGTTGATCTGCGTCTGCGAGATGGCCATCTTCACACTCGCACTCGGCTCGATGCGGGTGAGCAGCGTACTCTCGAGGGAGAAACCGAACATGCGCAGCCTCTCCGTCAGCTCTGCGCTCACAACTTTCTTGATATCGTCACTCATCAAAAAAAGCTCATCTAACGTGTACTTGGGTACCTCGCCGCGTATAATGCTGGAGGCGAAGCTCGCGATTTGTTCCGAGGGGTTCGAGAAACGGTAGAAGGCATCCTCGGCGTGATCAGCGATGACTTTGTAATGCAACCGAGTCTCGATATCCACCACCGCATTGTCACGCGTTTTCGTTTCCACGCGCACATTTGCGATGGCCACTCGGAGGGAGACGATGCCGCGGACGGACTCGACGCAGGGCACCACGCAAATACAGCCCGGATCAGCGGTGCGATCAAACTTTCCGCAGTTTTCGATGATGGCGACCTGCGACGTCGACACACACCCGCAACAGCAGCACGTCATTATTGGAGTTGGAGGGAAAAGTGAAAGCAGGGGGGGGGGGGTTAAGCGGGATGTGGAGGGACGGTGACAGAGGATGAGGAGCGCGAAAGGATATGAGGTGGGGCGAGGAGAAAGAGTGAAAGAAATATAAGAGCCCACTGGTGTATGATAGGTGCTTTGTTTGGTGGTGTATAGCCAAATCCCCCCCTTTTCAAATAGAAAGGAGCGTAGCACGGCGGGACAAGAAAATAGAAAACTGCAACACCGAAAGGAGAGAGAGCCTCGTTTTTCCTTATGTTGCAAACAGCACCTCTAGAAGATGAGCAGAAAATGCACCGGTACGCCCGCCCGAGAAAAAAAAAGAAAATGGGAGTGACGTTCGGCAGAAAAGTGAGCGTGAGCGAAAACGGAGGGTATGAGGCACAACTTTTCTGAGCATGTGCGTGTGTACGTGCGGTGAAGAGTCACCATCAAATGTTGCGCAGTGACGTGATGAAAGTATAACACATACATATACACAGAGAGAAGATACAAAAGTTTAGGCAACGTCCGATGTGAAGATGTGCATAAAAGTGAAGACCCACATGGGAAGCATGCGGAAAAGATATACAGAAGCGTGAAACCAAAAGAAGAGTGGAAAGGATGTGGTCTGCATAAGCGAGCGCAGAGGGTGAGGGAATCTTCAGATTAGAATTCGGGTGCATCAACCCCCCCCCCCCAACGGAAGATAGGAAAAGATGAGTAGATACACTTTCGACTGACGGCCAAAGATGCCTCCTCTTCCTTCCCCTTTATCCCTTCCCTTCACCCCCCTCCAACACTCCTTCTTGATCGGCGTACCGCATCTTGCTGCTTCTCTCTCTTAGCGGGAAAGGAAGAGAGAGAAGCAGCGAGATGGGAATCCCCTTTGGCTACCAAAGCCAGTCCTTCGCCGAACAAAAGGGAGAGAGAAAGAAGTAGGGAGATATTTTTAGCCGGCACACATGAGCTGCGGACATAAAAAGTCATATATGGGATGATGGGGATGGTGAGGGAGCCCACAGCCAACCATCTGCAACGTCCCCCTCACGCTCCTCTTCCCCTTTCGCTTGTCTCCAGCCTTGTCTTCGCCCCCCCTTCCCCCCTCTCCTCAATTTCTCTCCGTAGAGCTCCGGCACCACGTTTCTCTATGAAAGGTGCTGCATCGACGCACTCCATTTTTTTAAAAAAACGGGTCGTTCATTTCGACAGTTTCGCCGTTCTTTCGCATTTCAACAGCTAGAAAACATCAGTCACACACCCACGTACACGCATTGCTCAAATCCTGAAGCTTGGAGTTGAGCGTGCGAAGGATCAGTCAGAGAAAGAGAGAGGATGGGTGCTGGTATGGGGAAGGCGAACGCCTCAGAAGCAACCGTACAGGAAAGTATCTCTTTTCCTTTCTGTTTCTATTGGAGAGGAGGAGCCTGCCAGAAAGCACTTCGGACGGGAGCACTGTGTACTTCTTCTCTGTTTGTGGAACACACACCTTGAGGGAAACAGAGAGAACTCTACCAGGAGAAGGGTTGGGGTTGAGGACAGGAGGGGATTACGGAAAGACCAGGTCCACGAACGAGGAGCCGATGACGAAGCCTTACATGGAAGGAGGAAGGTGAGTAACTCCAAAACGCCAGCGCCACCAGGCATAAGCGTCTCCCCCCCCGAACCGAAAAGAAAAAGGAACAGAGAGGCACAGAGGGGTCTTGAGAAGACATTGCGCTCACCACTCTCGTATAACTCTGATGCATCTCCCTCCTCCTTCCCCTCCTACTCCCCCATCTCGGCGGTCCTTCACCATTGTCGTCCGTTTGGGTGGTCAAGACACGAAAGCAGAAATCGATGCGAAACACAAAGTGAAGAACAACGATCGAGCAAGAATGAAAGGAGGTATCACTCTCCTGCTTCTTGGCTTTTCCTTGCAAAGAGGAGGATAAACTACGTGTATAATGTATATAGAACGTATCAAGTAAAGTGCGGCGCTTCTCCCTTGCACATTCTTCTTCAAAGAAAGAAAAGATGCAGGGAGGAGGGGGGGCTGGGCAGATGGAGAGCGCGCCCCAACCCCTGCCCTTCCTCCCTCCCTTCGAAAAAAAGATCGACGGCCACAAAAGACGCAAACAAGAAACCAATTTGATGCAGAATGAGCAAGGAGTTTCCTGCGCCAAAAAAAAAGGGATGCAGGGCTGGACAGAGCGCACGTGGAAAGAGAGAGCCACAGAGAGAGAGAGAGAGAGAGAGAGACGACGAGAGAGCCTTTCAAAACCACTTGCAAACCAGAAAGAGAACGGTAGAGGGGGCAGTATAGATTCTCTAAACCTCTACTGCCCTTAAGCTTTGCAAGGAGGAAGGATACCGTCACAAACACTCTGCTTCAACCTGCTGCTGCTGCTGCTGCTAAGTAAACGTTAGCAGTGTGACATAGTGAGAGAAGTCTCGAAACCAACAATGCTGGACAAGCGAAAGGCTGAAGAGCAGAGTAAGATATGGAGGTGGAGGAGGGAAGTGCCTCATTGCAGTGTGTACTCCAAAACTCATCCAAGTGGAAAGGCACATGCTCCACAAGCAGAAGCCCGAGCATCAGAAGAAGAAGGAGGAAAAGAAGAGGTGCGAAGAAGGACGAGGAGGAGAAAGCTGTATGATCCTTCTACTATGCCTTTCCTCAAGGTATCGCCTACTTCACAAAAGAAATATATCTACCAAGGGCCGGACCAAAAAAATGTCTTTTCCTGGGAGAGGTTCACACATGAATGTGTGGGTGTATATGTGATTTCTCCTTATCCCCGTCTAGAATTAACGCATCATCTTTGTCAGCCCCTGGCGAAGCTGTGCTGCAACCCTTTCCAACCCACCGTTAGCCTCCAACATCATCACCGTTGACTCACTATTATGCGCGACAGCCTCCAGCGTGTCGTAGTATTGGTTCATGAGAAGCATATTAGTGGCGTCATCGGAGCTGAGATCGCGCACTTCACTCTGCACATCCTCTATGGACTGCAAGAGCCCTGCCACGATGGCCTTGCGCTGCTCGGCGAGGCCTTCACCGGAGAGTCGTCGCGCCTCACAGCGTGCCTCAGCAGCTCGGACGCGCTTCAGTTTTTCAGTCTCCGCCGCATCGACGGAGGCGACGCGGAGTCGCTGGAACCGCTGCACATCGTTCATGGCCTTCGTGATATCATCACCAGGGTCGATATCTGAGATGAGCGCAGACACAATTTCAATACCGTAGGTGCTGATGATGGCGTCTACCTCATCTTTGAGCTGCTGCGAAATGGTGCCTCGCTCCACGTAGAGAGCCTCCAATTTATAGAGAGGGATCTTTGCCCGTATAGAGTTTAGCACATAATCTCTCATGCAGTTCACGGAGGAGTCACAGGCATAGTACACCTCCGCCACTTTGGCCGGCTCTACCTGATATTGGATGACCAGCGTGAGGACGACGAAGACGTTATCTTTCGTCTTCGACTCCACCTTGATGTCGTACTCCTGAAGCCTTAGGGTGACACACTGCACCAGTTGAGAGCCGCACCAGAGGCAATGGATGCCGGGGTCCGCGGTATAGGAGAACCGTCCGCACGTCTCCACGATCCCGATTTCTGACTGAGAAATAGAGGGGCAGGTACCCATTTTTGTGTGTGCTCTTGTTCTGCGAGGGCCGTTGCGGGTTGGCTCCCTGCTTTTTTTTTGCCCGTTAAGCCGGAGGGCAGTTTTGCTTTCGATGGGTGGAAGAGAAAGAGAGAGAGGGGTGCGGTAGAGAAGAGAGGGATATGGAAGAATGGGAGCAGATGTATAAATATGTAAAGATCGAGCGAGGGAGAGAGAACACTAACGCTCCTTCTCCGTTTTTCCCACGTCAGCTCAATTCTTTTCAAGATCGTCGCTTTTCCAAAGTCCGGTACGAAGTGAGTGGAGCGTCCGAAGGATCCATGCACACACACACACACATACCAAGCCTAGTCTGGAGTGATTCGGGCGGGTCGAGAGGGGGTGGCCCCCGTGAAAGGGGGTTGGCCTCACGAATCGGATCGTGATGTTCTCTCCTTCGCTGTCGCTACCCCTCTACCGTTTCTCCTACGCTTCTCGTCTTTATCATTACCTCATTCACACAATCGATCGGTTAGCGTTTTCCCTCAGCTGCCGAGCTTTCGACCCTCCTCCGTTTCCCCGTCTCCGAAGCCCCCTTTCTCGTGTTGGTTTCTGTTCGCAGTCGCATTCCAGGGCACACACCATGACCTCCCCAACCCGTTGTCCCCCCCCTTCCCAGAGCTCCCTACGGCATGTGTGATACCGGCACCTCCTCAGCCGATCTCTCTCCACGAGCTGCCGGAACAGCTGGACGAGTTGAAGGCGATGCAAGACTCCTTTGGGCCGGGCGAGTAGGTGGATATTCGCCAGGCCATCATTCAGTGCTTCAGCGGAACAGGACGCGCATCGGCGGACAGTACCCAACGCGACGAATCGAACAGGGCGGCGGAGCTCCTCTCTTGGGACCCGGAGGATATGTTCAAGGAGAGCTTTGTCAGAGTGAACCCTTGGGCCCCTTCGTATGTCACGGGGGCACTTCAACTGGACCGAAACTCTGCCCTCTTCGAGAAGAGGGACTGGGAGAGCCTGCGGAGGATGGCTCTCTCTCTCGAGAGAGTGCGCCGGGAGGATTTCTGCCCTCTTGAGCAGATGCTGCTCTCCACGTTTCTTTTCTCGGAGGACAAGTAGGAGTCTGCCTTCTTGTTGTGTCATATGATGCTTACGGTGCCGCCAGGAGTGGCGATCCTTACCTACAACGCACGCTCCCTGCTGCTCCTAGAGTCAACGGCGCGGCGCCACCAGGCTGGACCTATCACAGGGTTCCCGGAAGCTGTGTGGTACCCCGTGCCCGGCCATGACCTCAACTTCTCGTTTCGCCGAGGTGGCCAGGACGTTACACTGCCGGGTGTATTCCCGGATGTCTTTGGCGCCTTTGCCCCGGCTGAGGACCAACTCAGCGGGGTAACCACCTCACACCTGTGCGCAATCGCGAGGGGGAGGTGTTCACCGCAGTGGATCTCACAGAGGAGGAGGCATTTCTCGGCTCCGTCCAGGCCTTGGGGGACAAGCGACACAGGGAGCTGGAGGCGAAGCTGAAATCCTTGGTCAGCGCGGCGAGGCGAAAGCAGCCGCAGCCGCAGGTATTGCAGCAACGCGGCGTGGAACGGCGAGCGTGGAACTACCGCAGTACGCCTTATTACGGCCGTGGCGGGAGCGCCCCGGAGGTAGAAGACTTCTCGCCGGTTTCAAAAAATGGGAAGGCCTTACCGCCCCCGTAAAAGGGCAGGTAGGGCTTCGACAGGTTTCCGCTAGCTCCCACCAGCAGGGCACTCGCCTCCCACACGCAGCCATTTGGGGAGGAGACCTGAAGGAGGGCCGCACCTCGAGCGTTGAGTTGAGCGCCATCTACTCACGCTATCTTCCCTCTAGTAGGGCATTTCCCTACTGCACATTACCCGTTCTTGCACCGCAAGGCGTGTCTAATCCTTTGGCTGACCCGACAGCCCGGAAGCTGAAAGCGCAGATCGAGCAGCGCCTCTGCACGCACGGTGTCGTGTACCTCCCCCTCTTCAGCCACCACCACTGGATCGCTGGGATCCTCTCCCGGGTGGATGGCACAAGCGTCGACGGCAGCCTCCGGCTGCGCATCTTCGACTCTGCTCCCTCATGGTCGGTGCACAAAGACCTCCGCAAGCGGTTGGTACGCATCGGGCCCTCCATTCAATTGGAATTCTGCAGATGTCAGCGCCAGGCCCGTGGCAGCGAAGACTGCGGCATCTTCATGAGCGCCCACTTCTTTGCGCATCACTTGGGCATCGCCATGGCCCCGTCCCCCTCCCTACCGCCGCACCTCCGCGCCCTCCTCTCATCTGCTACAAAGCGTAAACCCACGCGATCCTCCTTTCTGGATGACATCCGGGTGGCCCTGTCAGCGACGCCCTCTTTCCCACCGCCGACCAAGACTCCGGCTACGCCCGCAGAAACAGCTGTTGAGACCCCGCACATCTTGCTCGTGGGCGGTCCCATGGCGCCCCACCCTTCTCTCACGGGGGGCGCACCGATCGGGTGGGAGACGGCGTACACGGGTTGTGAACCGTACGCGCGAGGAAACGGTTTTGGGTACATGTTGACCGCCTCTGTTTTGGCGAGCGCCTTTGACGGGCAGCACCGGGCTCTCACCCAGGGAGCGGTACGCGAAGGAGCTCGTCACACAGTTTTTACATCGGGTGTTCTCCGCGCGGTGGCTGTGGCCTTCGAAATGCTCAGCCACACCACCCTTCGTCGCGGCCCACCTGCGGCACTGACGCCGCCGCACAATCTCGACGAAGTGGACGTGCGAGGCCGGCGAGCGTTCTTCCTCTCCCAAGGCACAGCGGATGTCCCGCTCTCGGCCTCCTTCCATGTGTATAACTTTACCCTCGGTGCCCAGCACCACCCCACCGTCCGCTCCCGCACGGGGCGGCTCGGCGACCACACCATGACGCGTGACGTTTCCGCGTCGTCGGTGAGCCTCTACATGCTCTGCGAGTCGGACCACTCCGCCCTACCACCTCCAGGCCGCGGATCCGGGCCTGCCCATGAGGCCGCCACGCACGAGCGTGTTGGCGACGACCCGCAGACTGAGATGGACCGGGCGATGGCGGCAGGGCTGTCCGGCCCTCCAAACTGGACGGGCACGTACCCCGGGTGTGTGCGTCTGTCCACCCTGGAAAGCCCACCGCGCGAGCTGGCAACCGCACCTTCTTGCCGGATGTTTTGCGGTGTGTTGAGTCAGGAAGGGGAAATCCGAGAAGTTTCAGTCCCTGCGCACGTCCCGTACGGTAAAGCCGATGAGGCTGAGCCGCCAAGCTGTACAGCAGACAGTGGAGTGTTGGGCGAAAGGGAGCTAAACAACTCCATTCTCGGACACCCCTCGTCCCCAAAAAGGCTTTCATGACGTTCCACTCGCATTGTCAACGAAACCAAAGGGGTGGCGGCGAATGGACAGAAAGTTCCACCCTCGACGGTGTGTTGAGGCCATGCCAGCTCTCCTCGATCACGCGCCTCTCACGGCTAGAGCACCCAGTAGCGAATTCGCCGTACTCCCCCCCCTCAGTACGTGCTGCGTCTACACTCCGAGGCGTTTAACGATACCCTTTTTCCCCCTCCTCTGGTAGATGCCGGCCCCCTATCCGTGGTGCCAGGAAGCAGCATCTCTTTCAGAGGGAGGTTCAGTGCCTGCACCTTCTCTCGCATGAGGAATTGTTGTGCACACGCCGCTGGTGGGTCGTACAGAGCACACAGCACCACCTCCGTCGAGGCTGCGCGAGCAACCTTCGATTTGACCCCGGTGGTGCATGCACCACTCTGATCGCGCCAGTCCTTTTCAACCCAATTTCTGCATTCCTTCTTCTTTTGCTGCTTCGCGGTGACATCCGCTGTAATTCACCACCAGCACCTACCATAATGCGGGGGGAGCATCCGGAGCAGGTCGCAGGGCAAAGTATCCGCCATCAAGCATTTGTCTGCCGACATCATCGCCCTCCAGCAACCGCATCGGTGACAACAGCGAGAGCGAACCGTTTGAATCTCCGGTCACGAATCCTTCATAAGGGACTGCAAGAGCCGTGCTGGTGGTGGTGTCGCCCTCCTCATAAGAAACCTTTCAGGTCTCCACGCTGAGCGGGTGCCCTTTGAGACAGATGACTTAGAAGCAACTATAATCCGCGTTCTCGGAAATGAACTCTCGATGTATGTTGTGAGTGCGTATCTACATCCCCCTCTCCCATGTTGGCAAGTTCCTTCTAGCACTGTTGGGCCTCGTCACCCGCCTCCTGCGCGTCTTCGATAACGCCCTCCATCCCCCCCCCCCGACCTGGGAGCCTGATGGAAATATCGCCTTCCCCAGCGGCTGCTACGTTCATGGAGGTGGTGAGAGACAGAGACTTTATTCTCTAGAATCAAGCTCGGTCCATGCGCCTTCGACAATGAATCATCATGAGGTGTGCTCGATCTTACGTTCACAAGAAATGCTCATGAGTAAATCTGGGCAACACGCGTCACACCTGAGCGCAAACACTATCATTTGCGCTACTCTCTCCCTAGAGCCTTGCAATCCATCTCGAACACGCGCCATAGTACTTGCCTTCATGGCTGGAATAAAGCTGATTGTCCAAAGCATTGACACATACGCACAAACGAACTATCCACCCTCACCTTCAAAGACTTTAATGTAGTACTAGCTGTGTCCCATCGTGCACTGCGTAGGGGCATCCATGCCACCTGCCTTCGAGGGACCCCTCCCCTCCCACTGTCTGGTTCCTGGAAATACGCGCACTGGACCGCGAGGCTTTCCGACTGAAGGAGCAGTTTCTGCCAGACTCGTTTAAGCAGAATGAGGCAGCTTATGATAGTGTGTGCGACACTTGCTCTTCCGAGATTCGCTAGCACCAAAGACATCGCTGCTATCATTGCATCGACAAGCTCAAACAGGGATAAGCCTCTTCATGGATTGTTATAGCCAACCTTTATCAAGCGCCTGCGCCCTCGCTTCAGACGACATTACGACGATCCGCAGGCTGCTCCATGTTCAGCTGCCAAAAGCGTTGCTAACCGCCTGGCCAAAGAATGGCTACCGTCACATATATCACGGCCAGCTCTTCGGTACGCCCGCATCTCGCATCCTGCCCATTCCCAAACGGAACCCAAGACGGACATCATCTATACCTTAAGAGAATATTTCTTGGTACCCTTTCGGGAACTCGGAGACCCATGGTGTGGGAAGGCAGGACGCTGTACCACCACCAGGCCCCTTTTCACCTTCGCTGGGGAGCTCCCTTTCACCGAATTGCCACGATCGTCCTTTTGCCTGCGGCCCAAGCCCCATGATTCTGTGCCAGCGAGCTCATCAGCAAAGCAACTCCACGGCCCCCCCCGCCCGCTGACGGCCCTCTCGATAACTGTCCGTTGCCCTTTGCAGGGCTAGGGAGAGTGGCGTCGGCGTCCATGTCAAGCCTCCTGCGGCAAGAACCCCCTTCATCATTGCGATAATGTTTGAGGTTTGCAGATGCGACCGTCACCCACCACCTCGATGAGCCTTTCTGCGCAGCAGAACTCGACGCCTCCATACACGCTCTGGAGCACTCCAAGGCACCCGGCCTCGATCCGATCCACAACGAAATATTAATGAATCTCTCGAAAGCTGGCATTGCATTTTTATTGGAACTCATCAACCGCTCATGTAAAGTGTGACACTCCACTGGAGGCGTGGAAGCACGCAATCGTCTTCCCGATTCTCACAGCCCGTAAGCCCGCTGAGCCTCCCTCCTCGTAACGTCCTATCAGCTTGACATCCGCCATTTGTAAGCTCACGGAACGCACGGTCATGTCCTCCCTCCTTTACGTTGGGCCGGCCCATCCATCCCAGTATGCATACCGTTGGCACACATTGCAGTGACCGTCGAACGCAATGGGGATGATTACTATACGACGCACCTACAATAGCAGCGGGTCTCCAGAAATACGAACCGACTGCGCTGGACGTTCCTCATACGCATGGGTTGTTCCTGAGCGTACGACACTCTCGATTAAAGGATCTTCAGCAGTCCCACTGCTCCCTATTCGTGGGGAGTAATGCCATTTCCGTCCACGGTTGAAAAAAAAGCATCTTGGCCAACCAATATTATCGGTCCGAGAGCGGTCCCCGCCTGCCAATGGGCCTCCCCACGGCCGTTTCGCAAGGGTCCGTCATCGTTCTACGCTTCTTTCCTCTTTAGCACAATACCCCTTCTTGCCAAACGAGATGACATACCCGGTGTTGAAGCGCAAATGTATGCTCATGACCGATCCATCATGATAAAAAAGCCCCACATGCCTAGTGGTTATCACCCTAGAGAGCAAAGTTATAGAACTTGTTCGTAGCTGGTCAGCGGAAACCAACTTGCACATCAATGTATTCAGTCTGGGAGCACTTTTCTACAAACCTTTGACCCTCACTTTCGAGGATACCGACCCAACTCTACTATGCATCCGCACAGAAGTTATCCCCGTCCCAACCATCAGCTCTCCTCACCAGCCGCAGCCCCTCGAAGTAAATCTTGACCCACGCAGCAACTTCAACAACATTGGTCGGGCTCTCTCTCCGCCGACGCTACACGCAGAGAGAGAGATTTTCTTTTCGTTGCGCAACGAGTTCATGGTCCGCTCCTGCACGAAATGGGACAATGCGGGCGCGGCTACGGCGTCTCTGCGCCCTCCTGTACGCGTCTGACATCATCTGGGCGTGCGCAGACGATGGGATAAGATAGCGTAACACCCGGGTACACGCCACTCTAATCCCGTACCGTCGACAGCTCTCCACCCCCCCACGCACGTGGGGTTAGCCTTGCTAGAAGCAAACATGTTTCTACCCTACTACACCGCCATCCTACGCCGATTCAACGTTCACGAGCAGCTCCGCTACCTCCATGTAGCATGGCTAGAACGCCGCGAACAGGGCCCCCCTTCCCCCAATTCCTTTCGACTCGCTCCTGTGTCTTCTCGTGATTGGGATGACACCTTTACCGAGCTGCTCAGGACCTCTGGCCTGCTACGAGCAACGGGGACGCATCATCGGCTTCTCTGAGACCCCCTACCGGAACTCTCTCGTATCTATCCTTGGGCAGCAACGAAGGCATGAAATGGCATATTCGGCATCGAGACATTGAATCCCAAACTGGATGCAACTGCTGATGCAGAGACTCTTGTGAGCCTCAAAAGTGAATTCTCTGGAGCAGCACGCAGAGCGCTGCCTTTCTACTTCCTTACCATTGCCAAAGGATGGTGGAAGCGACACGGAGACCCCGTGAAACGACAGTGGTCACCATTAAACTCTCTGCTTGCTTAGATGCCCGGCACCCTGCCTATACTCCGAAAAGATTGTGGACCCATCGCCCGCGGCTACCACACGGAATGCTGCGCTGTGCTCTAAGAACTACGCAAACTAGAAAGACCCCGCGCTGATCGACATCACGCCAGCGCTGTAGAACAGCCCTTCACCCAAGGGCCTTTGCTGATCGCAGACAGTCGGTCCCTACTCGTGGCCTTGCAGACTAGCTGTATCCCGCAAACCAGCAAAGCAGAGGATGAGCTTTAACATGAGCTTTTAGAATTTTCTGAGCTTGGCTGGCACGTCCACTGCCGATTCGTATATTCCCATGTTGGCATCCAGGCCAATGAACTCACCGATTGACGTGTCGTTCACTGCATCGAACATGGGCTTTACAGGGGAGACAACCCCGCCACGCTTTGGCACGGCGACGTGCGATCCTGCCTCAAGCTCGAGCTGCGTGCACGCTGGTCCCGCTGAATGCGCACTGCCACGCACGGATACCAATAGTGCGCATGGCACCCAACCAGCTGATCCGTCGGGGGCGGACCTACAAACCGGTTTGTCACTCACTCTCGCGGAGCTGGCAAAATTATCGCGAGTACGATGGGGTGAGCATCCAAAGTTTGGTCACCTATTATGGGCCCTCCACGTTTGTGAAAATAACTGCCGGTGCTGCAACTTCAGCGGTAAGCAAAGTAGCCATCGAGACGCAGCTTTCACTCCAATGATATGAGCAGAAGACACTGAAGGCACCCCTTCCACAGCGACAGGCTCCCCCGCGAGGAGGAGACGACACGACCGTTCATGAATCGTACGCCGGCCCCCC
>JASAOM010001057.1:46536-140869 GCA_030849085.1 Borovskyia barvae
CCCCCCCCCCCCCCCCCCCCCACCTTCAATGCCCTCGAGCTCTTCTTGGTTGCGCTGCTCTCCGTATCCACTGCACGCAGACACCCCTGTCCCAACCGACGCCTACCGAATGCAGCACCCTGTGACGAGTGATCCACCCATTCCCAAATTATCGTAGTCGGGCACACAACATGATACACTGCCCCCCCCCGGAATCCCCGTCGAATACTCACTCAAGCAGGCTACGCACGCCGTCGCCCGCTATACCCCCCTCCCAGATCCTCCTTTTACGTTGCACCCGAGAGTTTTGGGGCAGAGGGGGCGCTCGATCATCTTTTGCTTGAATGCGGCAACTCCCGTGTGCGGCAAACAAGTTGAGGAAAATGTTGGGGATGTGGCGCTGCAGGATTCGTGGAAGTTCTTCTACAGCAAAAGCAAGCTTGACGTTGCGGACGCCGATATCCGATGCGAAGTTTCTCGACAAGAGGCAAGGGCAGGGAGGGGGAGAAGGAAAAAGCAGGCGACGGTCTCCATCCACCTCGAACCTCTGCGAGAAGTTTGTCCTTCGCAGCAGGGGGTGTGGGTGGGTGAGCAGCTTGACCAGGAGGCGATGCCGCCCGTCGTGGAAGTAGACACGCTAGCCTTGATCGAAACGATGATCAGCACCAGTAGATGGTTGCCGCCCGTGAGAGCCACACGGTGGAAATTGTCGCGGCTGCTCGTGTTGCGGTAGGTGGAACGTATCCAGGATACTGAAGGATGCTCTCTTGGAGACGGCTGGGTGAATATATGTATACAAGTATATATCTATATCTCCTTTTGGTGAGGCCGATGTCGAGGAATTTGGCGAGAGGCTAGTGCGGAACACCAACAAGAGAGGAGGGGGGAAGAAGTGAAGGTCGACCTGTCTAGCCAGGCGACGAGCTCTACCCATCGCACACGCATATCGTTGAGGTCCCTCGCTGCTTATGTGGCGCACATGACCACTATGAACCTGGCATACCGGTCGCCGCTGATGAGGATGTGCCGTGCACGGAATCGGATGGTGGCCCGTGGCAACAGCTAGGGAGCCTCCCATTCTCTCCATGAGAGCGATCGCGCATTCAACAGTCGAACCCCACGTCCAGCGATCGGCAGCGGACCCGTTGTGCCTGACCACGAAACTGGAGGGGGCCATCCTCGCGGGGGACACCCATCATACATTCCTGTCTCTGGCACAGGCGCTTGGGCATCAGCCTGCGACACGCTGCCACGGTTGCATGATAGATGTAGATTTCTTCTTATTCTAACGAGCACCTGGCCCCAAAACGTAGGACCGTACCGAGTCTGATGAAAGGTGCCAGGGCGTGTGAGCCCACCTGCCGTGCGCGGTTCTCTGCCCATGTGGAGCTACACGCAGCTCTCTTTTTTTTGATTGGAGGTAAGTTCTCGCCCAGTTGAGGGGAGAGGGGAAAGGGGGAGGGTGATGCGAATCGAGTTGGTGAAGAGCCGCTATCCAACGGTGCTTGCATTACGAGGGAAAAGCGGGGTTGTGCAGAATCAGTCTCTCTTACCACACCTCTTCAACCTTCACGCCGACACGAGCCATCTGCTGTATGAACAGCCGGTTTCGGGTAGTCTTCCCCCACCGTCGATGGGCCTGTCGAACCCTGCAGAGCCGCTCACTCAGAGCGATGAGGGAGGATGTGGCGGACCGCGGGCGTGATCGCCGAGCCCACGGGGACCGATGATGGGGCCCTGCCGCGAGGGATCACCCCGACATGCACACTAAGCGAGCTGCAGGGGCTCTGCGGCGTGCCATCCCCGGTTGCGTAAGCCTCAATGCACAAGGGCGAAACATAACGGAGCTGTTAGGCCCGGTACGGTGCACGTGAAGCAAACGAGCTAAAAGACGAGAACATCCGCCTCCTCCTCTTTACCTTATTACTAAACGTAGCAACAACAAACAACGGGCAATGCGGTAAAAGAAACGAAGAGAGAGAGAGAGAGAATGAAAGAAGCCGGAGTAGAGCAGTGCTGCCAGGTGGCATGCCATCACACGTAGGATGGGACGGTACCGCTTAGCAGATGGAGCGGGAAGAGAAGAAGGAGAGGGAGGCTAACCATAACTCCTGCCTCCATCTTCCTTAATTTCTTCCCCGCTGACTTCCTCTTCGCACTCTTCTTTGTAACAAAACAACAACAACAACAACGGCCGATCCACGCCGACATAAATCGGAACAAACATCTGCATGTTCCCGTTTTGTTGTTGGGGTTGCGGTACATCCCTTCCTTCTCTTATCCTTTCCCTCCCTTTTGTAAAAAGAAACATTTTGTATATTAAAACTTCCCAATCCCCCGCCCCGCCAAAAAAAAAGGATCCGCAGACTCCCTACACAACCCCCCCACACACTCACGTGTTGTCAATGCGCACGCCGAGAGCGAAAAAAAAAGAAAGCAGGTCTGGTACGCCCCTAGCCCAACATCAGCGGACGCAATACGCGTCTTTGCCCAGTTCTTTTTTTTGGGTTTCGCATCCTTTCGTCATTTCCCTATTCCAAATCACAAGGAGGAGGAGGAGGAAAGATGATGAGAAGGCCATTTTTACATCGTGCTGCTACGCTTACGAGACACCCACTGCCCATCTTCCATCACCAGCTCATATTCCTCGCCATCGTCCTCCTCCTCTTGTGCTGGTCCTTCTCCATCTGTCGCGGCGGGGGCTGTCGCGACACCTCCAGGCGAAGCATAGTAGCCACTAGCGGGTGCTGGCATAGCAGCAGGCGCGGTAGCTGACTCTGGCGACCACGCTGTCGGGTCGGTCTCGCCGCCACCGCTCGGATACTGCTGCCTTTGATCGATTGTAGATGCGTTGTAGTAGCCGTCTGCGTAGGCACCTCCATAACCCTCACCACCGGCGTGGAAGTCGATACCGCTCGATTGCCCAGCGTAGCCGCCGTAGTACTGGTAGGCATCCTCCTCGGTCCACTCCTGTTGCGGTTGCAGCGGATAATCTTGCCCTTGCGCCGCCATCCCATCCGTGCCACCCCACACTCCCACTCCTGCAGCCTCGTTGTTCTGCATCCAATGCCGGTACGACTCGAGCAAGTAGCGGTAGTAATGATGATACGCGTGCATCGGATTGAGAAAGTCGAAGTAAGGATTGTGCTTGGTGCGGGTACGCACCTTTTCTTGATACCTTGCGGCATCGCAAGAGGCGATTACATATTTGGCGACGTATTGAATAATTTCGTCCTGCTTTGGGGTGATCCCTGGTGGGACGTTGTCATCGACGGTCGTCGTAGCCCCCACATCTTGATATTCCGTCATCCTCCCTCTACTTTTTTCTCCCCCTTTTCCTTGAAAGAGATTCGGGCCCCTTTGACGAGCAGATGAGATATGATCGATCCTGCACCGTCACACTGTACTTTCCCTTACCTACGAATATTTATGTATGGAAGTTCCTTGGTTGACGTGGGCGAAACAAAAAGATAAGTATCCGTTAAGATTCAGGTTGAATCACGCGTGTGTCTAACCTCGCGTGGGATGGAGATGAAGATACTAGTGTGGTGCCAGCAGCGCAAGTAGAAATGGAGCAGCGTTGGGGGCGATACTCCCTTCTTCCCCTCTTCTCTAGTCGGAAAGAGGAAGGGTAAATGCTGAAGACGATGGCTTCTGCCTCGCTTTGCTCACAGCGCAACGGTAGTGGGGGCGGTGGTGGAAAGAAGACCGCTGCATAAATGTATATGTATGGATCTGCAGCGTGGGGTTTGAAAATATCCGCGGCGTGCACGGCAGGATGACCGTTTGGAAAAACAGAAAAGAAAACGAAAGGCGATGATGCGAGTGAGTCAAGCACGAAGGTGATGCAAAAGAGAGAGAGAGCGAGTGCAGCATCATCCCTTTCCATCATGGAACACATATCGATATCGATTTGTGTTGACGAACAGGAACCCGAACAGAAGGGAGATAGGGAGCTCAAAGGATACGTCCTCTCTCACCTCCTCCCTTATACGGCATTTCACGAAGTAATAAGCAAAAACGACAGAGAAGGGGGAGAGGAGGGAAGAGAGGAATTCTTTCGACTACACGCCGGACACACGTTTGTTTGTGTGCGTGTGTGTGTTATCCTTCAACGATCCAGAAAGTCTATCACCCCCACTCCCTCTCCTCTCCAACGGCTTCATTCGACTTGTCACGCGACTTCCTCACCCATTTTTATTTCGGTCCGCCGATGTCTTCGCTCCTCTACGTTTCCCTCTTTGCGATCTTTTTTTTTGTGTTTCTGCTTTGCATTCCCCTCGACCCACCCGCTGTTCACGGCGAGAGATGTGACGACACAACGACCATGGGAATGCCTGTATATACCGATACCTTTAGCGGATATGAAAAGATAAAGACGAGAACCACCACTACCACCACGAGAAGAAGAGGGCTGTTCTGAGACAGAGTGTAGCAAAGGACACGAAACGAAAAATGTGATGAGCCCTTAACCCTTCTCCCCCCCTCCCTCAGACACAAACAGAGAGAGAGAGAGAGTCACAGCTACACACCCTTACCAAACACACGGTATCCTTGCCTCGTTCCTCCCTCCCTTCCGCTTCTCCGTGCAAACACACCCGACTTCACGTGTTCCGTTCCATTCCTGTGTCTACAGTCTTGGTGTAACACGTATAGCACATGCGAAAGTCCCAGTTGTCCTCCTTGATGGCCACCAAGGCACTACGCACCGGGTAGCCGCAACGATAGCACACAAACGTTTCGCGTTTCCCGCTCATCTGATAAAGCTTGAGCGAGCCACGTTTCGGCCAGGCGTAGGCAGCCTTGTCTGCTCGCTGTCGTCCTCCATTTATCTCGGGGGAGGATCGGTAGAATGTGAAGTCTTCACTCGGCCGGGTACGCGCATCACCCGGAAGATGAGCGTAGCGCTGATACTCCAACTGGTGCGTGGGCGATGCTATCTGCAATGCAGGTGCCACGCGACGATGCAGTTGATGATGACCACGGGGAAAGTTAAAAGTTTTCCTTTTATAAAATTGGGGACCAGTAAAGTATTTTTGGCGAACACTACGCGCTGCGGAACGGCGCAAGAGGAAGCTCCCAACACCACCTTTGATGCCACCGCCCATGATAGAGCTGAAGAGGGAGAGAAGGGAGGGGGGTGGGTGGGCGAGAGAGCGAAGGAGAGAGGGAGCGAGTGCAAAGTTGCGAAAGAACTCGAGGGATGGCGATCAGAGATGGAGTGGAGATGAGGCTTACCATGAGCGGCGAGTCCGCCACTTTTGTTGGCTTCCCTTCAACCAGCGATGGAAGTCCTTGCAGGTAGAGGCGCACAACGCAGGTATACAACGCAAACCACATCGTGCATCCACGCCCAAACACCTCCTACGAAAAGAAAAATACGTCTCTCTCCTATCGTCGATGTATTCACGATATACGCGGTGTGCTTCGATGTGCTTTCCGCCCCCTCCTCCCTTCCTCACCCTGACTGTGACATCACAGTGCTCGCGAAAACAGCACCTCACTCGAAAAAGATGAGAATGTATATGTATCTATATGAAGACCCGGGGAAGTAGACAAGAGGAAGTGCACCCGCTAAAAACAGCCTCCCTCCTCCGCCCTGCCCCCTCACGCTTTCTCTTCCGTAGGTTAGTATAGACTCTGCGTATTCGCTCTGAGGGGCTCCTTTAATCCCCCAGGCAACGAATTGTTTATTTGGTTTTTGGGAGCAGCACACCAGGCCACCTCATTTCATGTCTCCTCCCTTTTTTCTCCCCCCTTCTCTCCCGTTTGCTCCGAAGATTCCTGCATGCAGATCCACAAGAAATAAAAAAAATCGCATACAGTGAGAAAGAGAGACGGAAAGCCGAAGAAACGAAATTATCATCTCTTCCATCCCCCAAAAAGAAAATCCACGCATACACACACGAAAAAGCAACAGCACACAAGAGGGTCTCCTTTTGTTTGTTTGCCTCGGAAATGAGAAAGACTCCTCCGTGTTTCCCTTCCCCTCTTCCTTCGACCCCATCCTACACAACGATACGTATATTTATATACTTTTGAAACAATGTGGTCGTGGGTGTCTAGGGCGGAAGATGTGGGGCATGAGAGAAAGAGAGAGGGAGGGGAGAAGAGGGCTCTACATCTACGCTTCCCCTTCTCGCTCTTTCCCCTTTCCCCACCTACCTGGAAGAAGAACTCACGACCCGTCGACTTCTTCTGTAGAAAGTGCGAGTGATGAAGGCGGTGCCTCCCCGACACTTCTTCTCAGCCCCATTTTACCCCGAGATGTGAGACCGCGTCTTCTCTCCTTCGCCCATACTTCCACGCCGCCCCCCTCGCCACTTTTTGAGATCCTTAGCACCCATTACCGGACCCCTTAGCCTTCGAAGATGCGGCGAAGCTGCTCTACACCCATCGCACAGTGCGTCATGGGACATTCCTGATGCTCCCGCACGTACTCTTGCAGGCACGGGTAGCACCCTACCGCTCCACTGACAAGGCATACAGCCGCGTTTGTGACTTGTTTGTGGCACACCGGGCACTCACCGGGCTTGGGGAGGCTGCTGCGATCCTCTGGCAGCGGCACATCTGTACCGAGCGCCGGGGGCGGAGGGATAGGCAGTCCTTCATCTCGGAGAGTACGAGGCGACGCGGCACCTTCGGTATTTCGCGTGAAATCCAACAACCGGAAGCCGAAAAAGATGAAGAGAAGCACCACACGCGCTACGAGGAGCACTCGTTGCTCCCGCGGACTTGACGTCAGAGCGTCTTCTGCAGTACTGCGACGTAGGATGATACCAAAGACGCGATGGAGCCCCGAGATATACGGCGTCATCTCCAATAGGTAGCACATCAAAAAGAGGAACCGCGATCCTTGCTTGAGGACATGGTAGATGGGGTACACATACTGGGCAAGGAAGCGTAGCAGCGCAGCTCGCTGGGGATACCGATGAGCATAGGCGTCTCTCATGGCGACGGCATCAACAGAGACATCCGTATTCCGCACGTACCACTGTTCTGCCTTGCGCTCCAGATACGGCTTCAGCGTCGACAAGAAGAGAGAGATAGTTTTTCCTCGATTGCTGAGAGGCTTGAATCGCAGGTAGCCATAAGGGGCGTGCTCCGCCTTCAGGAGTTCCGCGGAGTTGAGCTGCGCGAGCGCTGCCCCATTGCTGGTGCCTCCCATCATCCCAATGTCGTCCGTGGTGATGTCATTCACCAGCGGTGATACCGTGGGCACATCCCGGGACGAAAGTACGACCTCCGCGGGGGCAGCCGACGGTAGACGCAGCTGCGAGGAGGCTCCTTCATTGATGAACCGGATTGCTCGTTCTTCGGGTGTCATCACAGGTGAAGGTCCCAGCAGTAACCATCGTAAGTAGCGACCAGCACTGCGCATCCACAAGGAGGACGAGCGAGATGCTAGAGATGGAGCGGAAACGAGAGGTCCATCTAGTTCCGCCCTGCGTAGAGCAAATATCATCTCGGCAAATGTGGTATCCGCGTGTTGCAGCAGCAGTCGCTCCAGCAGCCCCGACGCCACAAGGTAAAGTTCATCAGTCCATGGCAGCAGCGAAGCCGCTCGGTCACTCTTCTCCGCCAGACACGTGTGTGCAAACTGAAAGGCCTTGTGGAGCGAGTTGCTAATGCTGGTCGAGAACTGCACCTCCACGACCGTTGGCAACGGTGAAGATGTGTTGATTTGTGAGAGGAGATTGCTTTCGAACATGACTGACTCCTTTTCCTCTTTCAACTTCACAAATACCCTTGACGGGAAGATATTTATATTTATATATATGTACAATGCGGGCGTGAGTGGGTGTGTGCGCGTTTCACGGTGCGCGATCGGAGCGGGAGTCTAGAAAGTTTTGCCACATAAAAAGCAACAGCGAGATCAGCGAAGAAAAGTAGAGGCTCGAAAATGCGGAAGAGTCGCGATCCGTAGGGAAGCGGGAAAAACCGTTAGGCGAAAGGGAGAGGAAAAAACATTTGACGGTCTTCAGCCTGCGCGCCAGTGCCATCGACGAAGACCGGGTTTTGTCATCAGACACGCCGCCCCTGCAATTTTTTTCATCATCACACCTTCACATGTGATGACCAGAACCTGAGAAAGGAGAGGGTGCGGGGAAGGGAAAGTCCCCACGCGGTACGTCGGCGTCCCCCAGAGAGGGTGAGGAAGCGCAGGAGCGGAGCATGACCTTCTCCCTCTCCTTCTTCAACCAGAAGAGGACGGGGAGGGGGAGGGCTTAAGGACGCAAGACTTCTTGAAGAGCCGGAGATTCATCGCTCGGAGCGTTATCGCTTTTCAAATAATGTGCCCTCCCGAACTGCCGCACGCGGCTCGCCGAAGCCACGCAAACGAGGGAGGAGGGGAGGAAAGGAAAAAAACCGGAAAGGACCGGAGGCGGCAGAGGCGACCCACATGTACGTCATGCGCGGCTGAAACGGAGCTGCACGTGCATCGGACATGCCTAGTCACAATACGTTGGGCACCCCGGCAACCACCCCAAAAGGAGTCGAAGCTGCTGAGCCTGATGTGAGGCACCAGCAATGCCACTGCCGCTGCCGCCCAATCCGAGCAACTCCCTCTCGATTTGGTTCGCCCACCACCCTTTGAGCTGCGTCTCCAGGACAGAGAGAGGAACGGGCGGTGTTGTAGCAGTTTCGACACCGTCCCAACCTTCATCAGGGGGGCTAACTGCTGATCCCAGGGCAAGAGAGGCAAATGCAGTGCAGCTGCAGCGCATAGCGAGTTGCACCGCCACGCGCCGTGTTCGGGCAGCGTTACTGCTCGACGGCTGATCTTGCCGAGCGGATGGTAATGACGATGGCGAGGTATCAGTGCTCGACACCTCGTCGTGACCAAGGCTGCTTTGCATGATTCCTTCCTCCACGTCGAGGGATGTGTAGGCGTGAGTAAGTAGGGCAAGCCCGTCCGCCACGTAAGGATGAAGAACACCGAGGTGCTGCTTTGCGTAATGGGTGATATCCTTCAGTTGCTGGACCGCCCCAGGCTCGTCCCGATCAACTCGGAGCAGCACGGCACTGCGGAGAAGCTGGAAAAGAACAGTGTTCTGCGGGGTCCACATGGACGACAGAGGTAGCGCGGTAGACCCAGCGCCATCGACGGTGCCAGTGGCCCACTGGCATTGAGAATGTGTCGCTTCGGGACGCCCGTGCATCTCGTAATGATGCTGCAGTACCGCCATCATGCGCTGCAAGACGTCTCTGGCGCGGTGCCGCTGTGTGAGGGGCACCACCGCCTCACATTCTCCCCTCGAAATTGGAGATGCGATCGTGATAGCCAGGGATGATGGTGATGATTTCTCGTCAGTGGACGGCGAGGGAGACAAAGCTGTGGAGCCTCTCCCTCCGCCCCTACTGGGAGCCTCGCCGCCGCTCCGCTCCTTCGCTTCACCGCGGGTACCACCTGCCTTTTCTGCAGCCACGCTGCACTCAAAGTCAATGTCCTTGCCATGCAGCTGCTCCATCTTTTCGCTCTCTACTTTCATTGTCGCTGCCACTACGGCAGGCTCGAGCTGGATGCGCTGCATTTCTGCTGGTAGTGTGGCGTGTCGGCTGCGCAGCGTTGGGGTACTTGTTGGTGTCGTCGTGACACTATCCAGGCGCGCCACGCGTCGCTGTTGATCTTCGATCGTGGTGTTGAGCGTCGTCGTGGCATGTGATGGAGAGGGGAGTGGGATGGTTGGCGGGGAAGAGGAGGACGAAGACGACAAGGCCATTGGGACCACCGGGGAGAGAGGTAAAGCGGGTACACGATACTCTTCGCCGCCTTCATAGACCCACTGCCCATGCCGGTCTCCCTCAGCCGCATGCCCAACAAAGTCTGCCCCTCCCTCGACCACCTGGAAGACGGCCCATGCCTTGAGGAGGGAGAGCAAAAGTGAGAAGGACGGTGGGGTATGCAGCGAGGTACAGGACGCCCGTTCTGCTGCAAGAAGATGAACATACGGAAGCCCAACATCACGCGCTACCGCTCGCTCTTCTTCCGGAAGAATGGCGAACGTGCTACCATCGAGCGTAGGGTTCCGACGGCTCCGCGCTCGCTCAGATGCTTCACAGGCAACTTTCCCGCTTCCATCGCCGCCGCGTGCCGTGATAATGCGCTCCGTCGAAGCCCACCCCTGCGCGAACGATAAAAGAATTTCAACCTGGCCTCTCATTGCCGCCTCTTCGGGTGACTCACTTTCTCTGTCCCCGATGGACGGGCCACATCGACGGCTCGTTGCCCTATCTGCACCCCGTTGTCGATCTCCATCCTCACGGATGGGTGCTTTGGGTACACGGCGCAGGCTGAGACACGTTGCCACACACGCCAGCAGCGCGTGCATCTCCGGCAATAAGGCCAGCTTAGCTTGTCGGTGGAAGATCCACGCGAACTTCTGCGCCTCGCGAAGGTAGTGCACCGCGCGAACCACCGACAGCTGCGTGAGATGATGCCGAGCCATGGTCAACAAGGCTGCGCCTTTGATCTGTACCAGCGCTCGCAACTGCGTTGAAGTAGAACAGTATAGCTGATCCACTAGAACTCTTCTTGACCTCGACCCCGCCGGATCGCCCCGGCTGGCGATACCGCCATTTCTCCCCTCGGCGTCAGTGTAGTCAGACGAGCCCCACATGTTTCCACTAAGCTGCAGCATCTCTGCGTCGACCGTGAAGAGAAGTCGAGATGCGATTTGTTCGGCATGGTGAAGGCCCAGCGTTACGACTGGAACTGCCGGTGCCGCCACAGATGATCTCGTAGGGGTCACGAGGGCTGCACCACATCGCACATCGGCTCCAGTGTCCCCTGGAAACGGCGGAGCTGTTGGGTGAGTAGTGGCAGACATCGTGGAAGCTGCCTGCATGAGGACCATCATCAGCTCGACGTAAAGCTGCGCGGCTCGCCGGACGCCGGGGAGCACCCAGCTCCACGAAGGTGGCGGCCGAAGCTGAGTCTCCTCAAGGAGGGGGCTGTCCCCGCGCCTGTATGATGGCGAACGGCTCCGCTTACGCAACGATGGCGAGATTGCCCGATCGTCCGACGCAGAGGCCTGCTGCGCAGATGTCTTGGAGGACCAGTTGGCCTGTAGGCTTCCTGCCTCACGGGGAGGAATTGCCTTTGAATGAGCCGCAGCGACCTGACTCGGTGCTGCGAGGGGTGAACGCATCGCACCTAGTGTACGGCTCAGGTGAAGCAGGAAAGGAAAGTTCTCTCGCAATCCTCCCTCGGCAAGACACCACAGGAGAACGGTTTCGTGGGTGGCCGAACCGCCGTGATCAGCGATGGGCCCGATAGCCCGCCACCGCCGTGAGCCGAAGTTTGACTCGGGTGTGCAAGACAGCCGGAGGGAAGGTGAGACAAGTGCTGCAGGAGCGCTGTCCGATACGGCGACGGGATCACCGGTGCTGGCGGGCCCCCACTGCCCAAAAACGAGTGCCATAACCTTAAAGTGCTCCACGGCACGGCTGATGATGTCGCGCGGGGCGTCTGCGGGGTCGTCGGTCACCTTGTCCACTGCAATGCCGGTAGCTGTGTGCTTCTCACGTTTAAGAGGGTGAGGGCTTTGCCCCGCGAGGGCCGCATAGACCGAATCGTGGCGGTACTGCTGAAAAAAGGCCGTCTCCCCGATGAGCGCAGTATCACCATTCGGGCGTGGATAGCCCCCACCACCTCCGTTTCGGCTCACCACCATCTGCGTCCTGCTTTCATCCGTGGCGGCGGAGAGCGACAGATTCGAGGAAGCTGGCGAAGGCTGCATGGACGGTGCCTGCTGGTTGAGGAGGTACACAAAGCTGAGACTGTGGTACCACCCTAGCACCTCCGCTGCCAGCCGAACGTCAAAGCCGAGAGCGTACACACGTCGAAGGGGGCGGTCGGTGCTGCTTCCCTGCGGTGAGGAAGATGAGTCCTCCTCCATCGCCACGCTCAGTGCACAAAGGCAGAGTGGACTGACTTGCGTGCGCACGTTTCGTAATTCCAAAGCGGTCACCACACGAGAGCAGGAGACAGCTTCCCTTTCACTGTGCCTCAGCTTCGTCTTGCTAGTATTCCTCTGTTGCGTCTTATCCCACACCTCCTCCTCCTCTTCGATTCCCTGCAGCAGCTGCATATAGCCCTGAGAAACTCTATGGAGCTGTAGGACACTTTCATGGTAACGCCGGTAGTGGAGGCGGATGTCCGGCGAATGCGCATGCGTAGGCGCACTTCCGCACTCGAAGGAAGCGCTAGCAGCGGTGACACAAGAGCCATGCTCAGAAAGGAGAGGCGGTGCTGGTGGAGGCAGGGTGCTGCAGGCCTGCAAAATGGCGTAGTGCACCCCACATTCCTCCGTGTCAACCATGGCAACACACGCACGCCACTCCTCGTGGATAACATTTCGCATGACCAACTGAAACTGTGGCAGCGGTGGGAGCTGCGAAGCCGCGACACACATTGCTGATGTTGTCGACGCGAAAGGGCCCGCTGATGGCGCTTCCTCTTTTGTTGGTGAAGGGATCCACCTCTCCTGCAAGTCTTCGTAGAGAAGACGGATCGTGCGCGATCGACCGCTCTCCGAAAACTGCTGCGCGATCCACTGCCGTGCTTCGGCTAAACATTCCAATGCACGCTTGTGCTGCGCACGGCGAAGGCACAGTGTTGCTTGCAGGACGTGCGCGCGCACAACGAGCGCGACGGGGATGGTTATGTTCTGCGTTGCTGGCCCAAGCGTGAAGGGCACAGCAGATGTCGTGGCGGCAGCCTCCCACTTCGTTTCTGCCTCTTCTGCATCCGCAGCGACGACTACATCGCTCAGCGGCCACGTCAGTGAGAAGCTGGACAGCGGCCACGTGAGTATGGTAATCGTGGATTCATTCAGGAAGTACATCCCGGAGCTCCGCCCCATCGACGTGTCTGCCACTGAGGAGAATATGCGTGACGACGCAGCTGCAGTGCTTCTCGTCACGTCCGCAACCTCTCGTATCACTTCATCACGGGTAGGCGCTCTGCGGTCCCAGCTGGCAGTGGTATGAGTTTCGGTGCCCCGAATGGAGTGCCGCTGTGGCGATGGCCCATCTTGGGCCCAATCCGTTGGCTCAGGGAATGAGGAGGTGGCGAACACGGGTGCCAGGACCTCCTCGGCCATCTCCAACACCTCCAATCCTGCAACGCGGCTGAGTGCTGCGGGAGGTCGGCTGGAGAGCGCAAGGCTGGAAGCCCCCGTGCGGCTCTGAACGGCGCCCACACCGGGGAACAAGATGTACTCTACAGCACGAAGCCTTGTTGCGAGCTCTTCGCACTTCCACTCTGCGTCGAATGCGACACTGTGCAGTGGTACCGTTACAGTGGGGTTTGGCGGCGAGCTGGTCGGACTGCCAACACCGCGATTTTGAATGGTTCGCCGCAGAACATGCGGAGGTTGCGTCAAAATGTGATGAAGCAAGAGAAAACCATGAAGTGGCTTCCCCTCCTGCACGACCACCTCCTCTGCCAGTCTCCACACTTGCAGAATAAAGTTTCGAGTTGTCTCCATGTTCTGATTGGGGATGTTTTCTTTGGATTTCTATTTGCTCGAAAAGAAAGCAAATGATTTCACGCAGCCTCCCGCTCTCGTTCCGCGGAGGAAAGAAGCAGGCGAAAAAGAGGAAGACGGAGAAAGAAGTTCGAGGCTTTGACCGAGCTGGAGTGAGAGAGACAAGGAAGAGCCTCCTTCCTCTTCGTCGACTCGCTACCTTTCTTTATGAAGCTTTCTATCGATATATATGTATATATATCGTGTGCTTGTGTGTTGGTGTGGATTGGAGAGAGTGCCAATGGAGCTCAACGTGCGAACAGTAAAGGAAAAAAGAAAGATACCTCCCCCCCTGGCTTTCTCATCTGTCTCTGCGACAACAAGACGGTTTGAAGCAACGAACAGCAACCACAAAGGAGGTGCTGCCCCCACCCAAAGCTCCAGCGAAAGGCAAGCAAAACAAAAAGAGGAGAGGGGGGGGGGGAAGAGAGAAAAGGGCATCGATAGATCAAGATGAGAGTTAGCGAAAGGGGAGCGATCCGAATGCCGAGCGGCTGAATGATGAGAGCGAGGCATAGATGAGTGCAGAGACACGTGCAGCTCCGTCTTGTTGCCCCAGTGATCCACTCAAGCACGACGACAAAGAAATGTGTACTACTTCTCACTCCCCCCTCCGATGCGCGACGGTAGGGGTGTAGAAGAAGGCGGGATGTTAGAGTTGCCGTTACACCGCAGGGGGCAATGCCGCGCGAATTCTCCGGCTGTCGAAGCTTCCTTCCCCCCTCCAAACTTTCTTCGGTTTAGTTCGGGTTGATCTTGGCACCAATAAACCCTCACATAAGAAAAAGAGTCTTCTTCGTAAAGACTTTCGTCTTCACCTCCTTTTCCCTTACGTAGCGGCACGCATACACACACCCCTGCGCCCACGCGAGAGAGGCAAAGAAGGAGAGGGATATATAGTGCAAGGGGGCGGTTGCCTTTTCGCGTATTCGATTCTTTATGAAATTTATGCTTCCCCCCTTGACGCTACGCCAGAGATTTTTTTTATGTGCCAAAACATTATACCAACACACCAAAAAAAGGAAAAAAGATGAAAAAAGGAGCGGACGGGAGTGCTTTATTGATGGCTTTGTGCATCCTCACGTGAGGCTGGTGGTGAGCAGAGAGACAGACGGGGAGGAGCGGGGGAGGGGGAGGGGCTTGGTTCAGTAGAGAGACTTGGGTTGTTCCGCTTATCTGTCCTCTTGTATTCGTGTTCTCTCCTCTCTTCATCTCCTCTTCCTCCCCCCTCAAAAACACATACACACACACACACACACACACTCACATCGAAAAGTATAACGCAGCTGGTTGATCCCCAAAGTTCCTGCCGGAAGGACTGTAGATACGGTGGCTTTTCGTGACCTCACTATCAGCACCTTCTCTTTTCTACCCACCCCATTTCCCCGAGGCTACCATCATGCCGCCCACGCCGTCACGACGTGGTCTCCGAATTCCTGAGACACTGAGAAAAAGAAAAATATATAGGTACATGCCAGTACACATCTGTCTTTGGTAGGAGGGCCTTCCCACCAGATGATGCACCCACAGACACACGCGGGCTGGTGCCTCCTTCTCTCACCTTCGCTGGACAACCGCCGTTCCGTTCGCCTATCCATCCTCGCAAACACAATTTTGCAGACAGGAGTGTTAAGCCCGGAAAGGAGGGAGAGAGAAAGTTGAACATCTATATGGCGATCGAGTGGCATGAAGCTCCAGCACCTTGCTTTGTGTAACTCACCTCCATGACTTACCTTCCCCCCCTCCCCTGCCCACAGACACCCTTCTCCATGCACAATTCTACTCAAAATAATGTCACTGCGAAACGCCTTGATGGACGTGACTTACGAAAAGAAAAGGAAACGTGAAGTATTGCACGTATTAGTAAGGGAAGTCTGAGGGCAGGGAAGGGGCGAGAGGAGGGAGAAGGAGGGAGCAATACATGAAACGTTGAAAGGAAAAACTGCCGGGCACTACCGGGTGATCCTCCTTTTCTACTTGCGTTTCGACTTCTGGCCACAGCGACGACGACGATGACGACAGCAACGGAAAATTAATTCGATACCTTTCGCTCATTGGGTCAAAGGAGAAAAAAAGAAAAGAGAAGGCGCCGTACAGCAGTGATGGACCGAGCAGCTCGATATCTCCTCGTAAAGGTGTCCTGACGAAGCTTCAGGGAGAAGAGCTCCCGTTCTTGTGCATTGAAAACACTCACTCACGTACAAACACAAGAACGACCTCCGGTGAGGGCAGCAACCACCGCTGCTGCCGTGTTGAAGAAACAGAAAGATCAGCTTGACCTTCAAAATCAAAAAAAAGAAAACGTGCCGGATGTGAAAAGGGGAAGGGAGGTTACGTGACAGAGCCACCCTAATACAGAGTCGCATACACACACACACACACACACACACACTGCGCTCACAAGCCAAGAGGAGTCCAGGTAAACCTCCCCCTTGTTCATGTACATTTCGAGGGATGTGGAAGAGGAAGAAGAAGGGGGCGGGGGCAGAGAATGAGAGAGAAGAGTCTGAATGGAACAGAAGTGAGAGGAGGAGAACACGACTTTTCTCCCACCTTCTCTTCGTCCTTCCTCATCGTTCCACCTTCACTCCCTCTGTCAGAAAGGAATGAACGCATCTCTAGGCTGGAGAAAGAAAGAGAGAGAGAGAGAGAAAAGAAAAAGATACTCAGCGTCCGAGCACCACGTACAAAGTATTTCATCCTCGCACCTGCTGGCCCCGACATACGGAGGAGGCGACACAGACGAAGCGGAGGAGGGGCAGTAGTCGAACGGTCTTCCCATCTCACTTTGTCTCGTGGGCGTCTCCTGCGGTGTTCGTCACCGAGGGGCGTTGTGGTTCGGCGTACCGCACCTTTAACCGCTTCCCTCCCATCTCGATGCCGTTGAGTTCCTTGATCGCCCGTTCCGTGCTGGCCCCGTCCACGTAGTAGATGAAGCCATACCCTTTGCTACGCGGTGCCCCGCGCCCCACCGCCTTCGAAGAAACAGTCGCTGAGGCTGGTGCGTCTTGGGGTTCGATCTGAGGTCGAACGCGACGGTCGTTCTCACTCGATAGCGATGCGATCGAAAAGGACTGCGAAAGCATATCCGCATCGAATATGAAGCAAGGCCCCCTCGTGGGGCTCGGGGAGGTGCTCGAGACGTCTTCCAAACTATGAGAGAGTGCATTCGTCAACGTCAAGAGCGACGACGCGGTGACATCGGTCTGGAGCTGCATCGAGGGTTTACTGACCGTCTTCCGGTGCCGAAAGTCGAAGATGATGTGCGACGCACTCTCATCGAGCTCCCCATAAGGGCGGAAGATGTCTTTAAATTCCTCGTCGGTCAGATGCTGCGGCAGATAGTTGACGATGAGCTGACATTTTGTTGTATCGATCTCAACCGGATCTTCCGCGTACGGCAGCCCTTGTGGCGCCGGCGGTGCCAGGACCAGTGGCGAGACGGCTAGCTTTGTTTTGCTTCCCGCGCCGCTGTTCTTGGCTTTGCCCAGCCGCACTGATGTCTCATTGCTCCCTCCAGCACTCGACCGCTTGCCGTCTGGCGCGGATGCTGTGGATGTGGTACCGAGACTCGTTCCCTGCTGTGGTGCGCCTTCGCTGTCTTTTGCTTCGGCAACTCTGGTCTTGCCGCGTGGAGGTTCATCACGGAGGGCGCCTTTGAAGGAGTGTCGCGCGTGCAGCGGCGTTGTTGACCTCCGCTGTGTTGGCCATGTTGTAGGCCATCGCCCAGCCACGGTGCACTCCGGGCGGCCAATCCTAACGTGAGTGCCGCGTGTGGGATTACCCGAGTCATCGTGCTGATGTTGTAGTCGTACTGTCCGCTGTGCTTGCCTCCCTGCTGGGAGGGGTGGGGGCTGTGGGTCAATGCGGCCTCCGCGATACGGCCGAGCCACCGTGCCAGCGACCACACCAGGCGGGGGCAACGTCGCTCGTGTCGCGTGCATGCCGCGGAGGTGCAAGGAGTTCGTTCCACTTTCTGGCAATGCGTAGTTAGGGTTTGGAGATGTGCTGGCGTTGGTCCCGAGTGGCGCCTCCGCCAAAGGCATTGCTGCCGTCGTTGGGGGCATCGGTGATGACGACGATGATGACGACGATGCTGGTGCTGCTGTTGGTGCGACACACGATCTGGGTGGAGGGACATTAGCGCACTTCTCTGCTACAACAAACATGGGCATTTCCGCAAACCACGTGGAGTACGGAGCAGGTAGTGGCTGCGTTCTCGCTATCCCGTATAAGGCTTCTGCGCTGCTCGGGATGACGGTAGGCGCGGGGTGCACGAATGGGAATGGCGCTGGCGGTGGTGGGGGACATTCCTCCAGCGATGGGGCTCCCTGCGAGGGGAGAGCCCAGCTACCAAAACGAGTGCCACCCACGGCATCCCCCGAGCGGTGCAGCAGGAGTGCCTGGGAAGGCTGAGGTGGAGACACGGGCATGTACATCAACGTTGTTGGCAACGATGCACCCCTAGCAGGCTGGGGAGGCTGATAAAGAGCGTTGGTGGACACTGTAGGAAAGGAGGGGTATGGCATGGGGAGTGCCATCGCCGGTGGCGGGGGCAGCAGCGCTCCGAAGCTTCGCTGGCCAGGCGCGAATTGCGGCAGGTCTGTGTTGCACCTGCCCACGCTCGCTACCGCATCGTTTTCCCTCACCGCAGCGTCGTTCACACCCGGTGGAACGCCGATGAGAAAACACGCAGCACCTGAGTTCATCATGCTACGCTGCTCCTGCTGTTGCTGCTGCTGCTGTGAATCCCACAGGTGGTCTTGACCCGTGCGCTGCATTGCTATCGTGGGCAGCGAAACGCGCGCGCGCACACACACGCACACACAAGCGAACGGTAACCACTGAGAGCTGCCCCTCTGCAAACAGCCCCCCAAAAAGACCAGATACTTTCGCAAATAGTGATAATAAGATAATTTATCAAAAGGAAATTCTCAATTCGATCGCCTTCTCTCCTCTCAACTTTTTCTTTCCCTTTCCCACACTTCTTCCGAGAAGCACGCGTTCAAGAAACAATCCACCCTCCTCCTTCACGTCCCTCTCTTTCTCTCTCTTTCGCTTTCTCGCGTAGCTAAATTTTTTTCTTGCCCCAAAGACTAAGCACTACCGGCGTCAATAATCAACAAAAGAGAACGAGGAAGCGCGAGGGTGTATTTGGAGGTGGAGGAAGAGACAGAGAGAGAGAGAGAGAACGAAGGAAGGAGGGGAAAAAAGAAGTAAACTACAGCAACTGAGGCGGCGGCCCGATTCTTCTCTGCGAACAGCAACAATAAAAAGCAAAACTTTGAGAAGGCGTTTGTGCGAGGTAGAATGCCGACAGCGAGGAAAAGCTCCTCTCTCTTCTCGAAATCAAGAATCGCAAATAATTATAAAAAAAGAAATACTATTCGAGGGATCTATTCAAGTGAGATTCGATTCAGGAAACGTACAATACCATATATCTATATAACTATATATATTGCGAAGAGGAATGGGAGAGAGAGAGACCGAGTACGATACGGCCAGAGAGAGAGAGAGAGAGAGAGAGGCAACGGAAAACAAAAAAAGAAAGAGGGAGGGGAAAGAGGGCAAGGTGTTCCTCGACCCCAGCAACATCAACATATAAACTTCGCGTTTCGTTTTCTTCTTCTGCCACACACAGACACACGCTCAACGACCACCACAGCACATACAGCAGCACACTTTGATTATTGTGGCTTTTTCACTACACCACCTCAGATAACCAAGCCCTATCTTCGATCGATGGACGCACCGACAGAGAACAAGAGAGAAAAGGGAGAGAGCGTTGGATGAAAGGTTCTCACAAACGTACAGGAGATGCACGGAACTCACACAACCAAACCCAGTCACAATGGAACAGAAGGGGAGGGGAGGAGGGGGTTGGTTGGTGGGTGGAGGAGGAGGAGGTAAGTGCAAAGAACGAACAGAAAAAAAAGATACAAACAAAGTCTTGCCTGTCTGAGAAGCATAAAAGGCGAGAGGAACACGCACCACTCTTGCTCTACGCGTCAATAAAGATCGGTGGGGGGGGGGAAGGAAGGGAGACGAAGGAGGAATACTACTACTAATTATAAAATTGAACAGCAGAAAGGAGCGTCAAAAGATAAATAGAGAGGGCCAAGCACATAAGAAGCGGAGAAGAAAGTGTGATGGGAAGATAGGGAAAGAGTAGAGGAAAATAGAATTGCAGGAGCCTCCTTGAGGCGCAATAGAGCAAGTCCACGCCCACGCCTCCACCTCCCCACTTACACACACACACACACACACACGATCGCTCTTTCTTTTGTTCACAGATAGCAGCAGATTCGGAAAAAAGAAAAGAGTCTATACCGAACCAGATCAGCCAACACGTCCACGATAACGCATAAATGAAATCGATGACGACGATGTAGGTGGGAGAAGGAAGCAACGAGAGAAAAGTAGGAGAGGAGGAGCGGAAGAAGGGATAGAATCACAAGAAAAGAGGAGGCGTCACGCCGTTACAGTAACATGAAATTCCCTCGCTTAGAACACACCATCACGCGCAGAGAAAATCAATATATATATATATATATATATATATATGAAAATATCAGTGTGATCAAGGAGCTTGAAAGGTCGATGTACGCCGTGCCAGCTCATAAAGGCCCACCAAAAAAAGAAATGAAGAGAAGAAGGGGTATATATATATATTTATGTATATATCATGAAGAGACACAGAAGAGGCACTACACCAGCACCAGTACTAGCACTGTCACCGCTACAAACTGCCACTAGTAGGAGAAGAGAGAAGAAAAGTGAAGAGAGGAGAATATATATATATATAACCGATAGGAAAGATGCAGAGCGAAAATGAAGAAAAGGTAATCGAATTCGGAGGAAAAGATGCGAAAGGAATGCACACCAACAACAGAGAAAGAAGTGTCGCTATGGCTCTTGTGTTTGCTTTTTTTTGGGAAGAGAGAGGGGGGGGAGGAGGAGAGAAGGAGAAGAGGTGCAGCAGAGATAATGCTCGGTATGTCGGGAAGATGTCACGGATGTATGCGGATGTGGGAAGGGGGGGGAGGAGGAGGGAGGGGGAAGAAATCGCTCACAGGGTGCCTTTTTCTTTTATGATTATCAGTATTATTGAGCTATCCGATGAACGATGGTGCCGACAACTTCTCGACGACGTTCGCAGTGTCGAGGACGACAAAGAGGGAAAGAGAAAGAGAAAGAGAGAGACGGCGCTTCCAAAATATGACGAAGTAGAGAAAGGGAGGGGGGGGGAGGGTACGGCTAAGAAGTCAGATACGGTAAATAAATTTTTATATTTATCGCACAGGCCACGTGAGAATAGTTGATGCTCACTGGTAAGAAGTGTTGAAAAAAGGAAAAAGAAAAAGGAAAACGCTGCGACAACAATCACGAAAAAGATGGCTGTACGTTGTCCCTTTTTTTTTTAAAAATCTGATGAGAGGCAACAGTACAGAGAAACAGCAAGAGATAGTAAGAGGCGGGTGAAGACGAAGCTGCGAAGTGAGGGGGTGAATGGAAAGATGGCGGTAGGTAAGCGAAAGAAGCTCTTCCTCTTCAAAAAAAAAAGAAGATCGAACCAATATATAGATCCGCAAGCGGGTGTCCTTGGAGACGATGATGATGATTCGCGGCGGCGGTGTTGCTGTTGCAGTGATGTTCAAATGTGAGGGAATGAGAGGAAATCTCGAAAGGATCAGAGAAAAGCTGCGCAGCGACGTTGGAGAAGTTGGCAGCACCTCCCTTCCCCCCCCACACACACACAACGCTCCCTCTCTCGCTCTCTCCCACTCTCTCGTGAAGCAAAAAGAGAAGCGCTTTGACTGAGTTCTTCAAAGAAAAGAAGAAGAATTGGTTCAACGCTCGCGTGTATGTCCTCCGTGTATGCTCTTCCTTCCTTTTGGTAGAAAGAGAAGGGTTACGTGGCGCAGGACAGATACGAGAAACAACGAGTGGAAAAGGATTGTACAACGAACTGGAAGCGAGGCAAACCAAAATGAAAACGAAAACGCAAATAAGAGAGAGGAGAAGGTGGAGGAGGTGGAGGAGGAGGAGGAGGAGGAGAAGAGCGGGAAAAGAAGAAAAATGGAGGGGAATGTGAAGCGCGAGCCCGCTCTGAATCAACAAGAAAAGGAGCGAAAGAAAAAAATAATGCCGAGCAGCGTTGCTAACAGATCTTCTTCCCGATGAGAAAGCGATCGGCGGCGGCGGTAAGGCCGCGGTCAGAGAGGAGGGAAGATCAGAAATAAAATGATGGGGAAGGATCCGATTGAATGAGGAGAAGACAACGAAACGAGACAGCAGTCATACACACACACATATATACATATATATATATATATGCAGGCTGTTGATCAAGTATGTAGTAGTTGACGTGAAATAAGCTGAACATATATATATATATAAGCGGAAGAATAACTCGCCGCGCTCCTCTCCACCCTCACTCCTTCAAAAAAAAAGAAAACAAACCGGCCAACCCCACGACGAACACCACTTTAACAACAGCGACAATTGCGGCGAACACAAAAGTGGATCGAAAGTCCTCTCGGTGGCAGAACGAATTGAAAGAGGCGACTCGGAGGGGAGAGGAGGGGAGGGCAGGAAGTGAAATCAAAACGAAAAGGATTTTCTACCCAACGTGCATCAAAATATACTCACACACACAAGCGTGCAGATTTGATTTCTTCCAAGTAGAAAGAAGCAACGAAGAGGAGAGGGAGTGGGTAAAGGGGGAGGGGTGGGGAGTCGGGGCCAAAGGAGAAGAGGAGGAGGGAAAAGGGAGACTTAGAAAGCAGTAACGAGGTGAATGAGATCACGACAACACACGCGGAAGAAAAAAAAGAGATTTTTTTTTTACAGCCCAGAAAGCAAACAACAACTTTAAGAGAGCGAGAGATAGATAGAGAGAGAATAGACGAAATGCACAACAAAAAACATCCAGTGGTAATTTGTCTACTGCGGTTAACGCGTGAGGAAGCGGAAGGGAGATGAGGGATCGGAATGCGAATGCAGTACAAGTGGAGAAAACTAAGTATCGAATAGAAGGCAATCGTAAAGAAGAGATAAGTGAAAGATCATGAAAACGCTGCTTTCCATGCCACCTGCGATTCAACACAAAGGAAAAAGCCCCTTCCCACAGTAGATACGATGCAGACTACTGTGATCCCACAGACCAGAAGAGGAAGAAAAAGAAGAAATCAAAACAGTAGCTCGCAGATAAATGTCGCAAGCGAAGTTGTGAAAGCGCGAAAAAAAAAGACGCTCTCCGGGTCCCCCCTTCCACACACACACACACACACACACACACCGAAAAAAGGAGGGGTACCACGGTGGTGTAGGTGCGTGCCGATAGCGATGGAACCTAGCGAAGAAGAAGGTAGAACCAACAAAAAACCGCGCAACTCTGCCTCTTCACGCAGAAACAAAGAAGAAAAAATGATTGGGTTGGCGCTTGCCCACGAGTCAGAGGCCGACCTTTCTGAAGCGTGCTCCACTTATCTCTCTCGCTCTCTCTCAATATATATATATATATATTTGTATATAAAGATGTGTGGTGATGAGGGTGAGGAAAGAGAGAGAGAGAGGAAGGATTCAAGGAGGGGGCCGCACAGTCCCAGAAAACAGGGAACGAGATGAAGCGAATGCGCTTCGAGGGAAGGGTGATGATGCTGATGATGGAGGAAGATGCGAGGACGCTGGAAGAGATGAGGTGAATTGAAGTAGCCGGCAACCACACAGGCTCCGAAAAAGAAACTCCACTCACGTAAGGGCTTGACAGGTGGAGGTGGTGGAGGGCGATGCTCGGGATAAAGTCTTGTATCTATAGAGTGAGATAGACCGACATAGAGAGAGAGAGAGAGAGAGAGAGAGAGAGAGAGACAGGAAAAAGAAAAGAAGGGGTAGATCGGTACAAGCGAATGGGGGCCCAGATCACAGAGCTCTTTCATGAAGGTAAGCAAAAGCGACTAAGCGTGTATTCGCATCTACATCATCACACTCCAACAGGGGTTCCCCTTGTCCTGTTATGGGGAGATGAGAGGGTCATGTGCACGAATCGGCATCCGCGAAACCGTCACCATATTGACAGATGCATGGCAGCTCTCCAGCCCCAGTCCCGATGATACAACTACATATTCGCGTTCTGACGCATGTGCACCAATTATTCTCCACTCTTCTTCTTACAGCGCGTCGACGCGCGTGGCCCAGTCGCCTGCGCTTCCATCGCCTCCTTCTCCTTCCTCTGCTGCTGCTGACGTGATGCTGAAGACCATCACTGTAATTCTCATGATGCGTTGACTGAAGTTTGCCCTACTCCGTCGTGCACGCAACACATCTTTCCTTCTCATGGATCGAAAAGAGTAAACGAACACAATAGCATGCAAAAGACCACACGTTTTCTGCAATTGCCTGGTCTGTCGGTACCCACTCCCGGCTTGGTTGCTGTGGCATAACCAGCGGCGTAGGCGAGAAAGGCGTGCGAGCGTCGCAGAGAGAAGATAAAAAGAGATTCAAATCAAAAAAGAAGGCGATTGGAATACCACAGGAAACGCTTGCCTGCTCTCTCAATCCCCGTCATCTCCTTCCTCACAGTATCATCCCTCTTTCCCTTTCTTTTCTTCTTGTCTAATGGAGCTCGCTCCGTCTCTTCCCCTTCGATCGATTTATGAAGTCACCTGCATTTTCTCACTCGTCCCCTTCCCACTAAATAAATATCATGGAAGTTCATCTCGACAAATTTCCTTTTGCCAGATTAGAAGTAACGATGTGGCCGGAAGCCAGCCGTTGCGACGTCCTGCTGCCAGAGCGAACGGGACTTACGTTTCCAGCCGAAACCCTTTTGATCTAGACGCTCTTGCATGAGTTGCATGTGCGGTCCACGTACCCCACTGCTACGTGTCGCAGCACTCCAGTTATGCCCCATCGGCTTTAACATTTGTAGCGGCAACCATCGACGAGACGCAGCCGCTGCCTCACCACCAGACGCACTACCGCGCCCCATCCTCACTATACCTGATGCTTCCATTGCGTAAGGATGTACCGGGAAGCCTTCCCACTCTCCCTGCCGGTGAGTGTCAGTGCGGTCCACAGGTCTAGTGAGGATCGAGAGCTCGGACGATGGCGGGTGCGCCGTAGCCCCGCGCAGATGAGCAGTGCGTGCAGGATTACCAGCCATGGACGCATCATCTTTGGCGGAGGTTGCCGCGGATGCATCGACGTAATGGCGACCTTCTTTCTGCGATGCGAGCATCACGGCGTAGCGGTTGCGGCTACTAAGTGATAGGGGGTACACAAAAGGGGTGTACACCTTGGCACAGCGCTCTGCATCTCTCAACCTATGCAGGCAGTCCTCCGTGCGGATTCGAATGGCCTCGGTGCGAGCGCGCAGTCCTACGTTGACCGGGAAGAGGCGCATCGCAAGAACGTTGTTGGTGTCGTGCTGCGAGTAGGGCAAGGACGAGTTGTGATGCCGTTCAGAATGATGTTGCTCAGCGAAGAAGGTACGCATATCAAAGGCATCGCCCTCTTCCTGCTGCTGCTGTTGGCTATCGGGTGCGTCGAGGTCGAGGCCGACTTGCCGCTGAATGGCTTGGTTGATATTGTTATATACGTTAAGGTCGCGAGGAAGCTGCATCTCGATCTGGAGGTCGTGCCGCTCCGCGTTCAGTGACGGTGAAGGTAGGTCTTCGCTTCGAATTCTGCGCACGGGGAAAGGCGGCTGAACGAGGTGCTGGACACGTACGCCACCATAAAGCATTTCATAAGCGGTAGCGCGCCGTATAGCATAGGGGAGCAGCGGCGGGGGTTGTGAATCCCGCGGATGTGGGATCGATGATGCTTCCCCGATCTCACGCGTTGCCTCTGCAGCCACAGCGGCAGTCGACTTCGCTATGCGCCATACGCCTCGTTTCAACATTGCGGCTTTTCCTCTCCTCCGTGCAACTCGCCGAGGTTTGGCTGGGTTCGGTTGTGTGCGCGTGAGGAAGGGATGGGGGAAGGAGGGAGTGCAGCGACAGTCGTGCGTTGCAGACTTTGTAAACCGTAAGCACCGAGAGAGGAGGAGAGGCCAAGGGGAAGAGAAGTGTTGAGGGCAGGGAGAAGCACGAAAGTGAAAAGGATGAGGGGAGGCGAAGGGAGGAACGAGGGATAGCAGGAACGACGGCAACAGCACCAAAAAACCGAGAGCCCCACGAATCGTCAACCGGTGAGGAAGAATGCGCTCCTCAACTCTCTTCTTCTTTTCAATCTGATAGGGACTTCGAGCGATCTCTGCCCCCACTCCCTCCTCCACATCGCTGTCCACGTGGCGTACACATGAAGGCGAATGACGCACAAACGGCCTGTTAAGAGGGCTAGGAGGAGAAGGGAGAAGGAAGGTATAGTTTGGGCAGGCAACGCCCGTTTTTCAATGTAACACACACCCGCGATAGGGAAAAAAACCCGGCAAATACAAAATGAGGTAGCCCGTGAACAGCTCCACCCGCCCCCCAATGCCCCGCTCCGCATCAAACATCTACTCCATTTGCCTTCGAAAGGTGATGAAGAGAGAACGAGCAGGCGGAGAGTAGCTATCTGAAGCCTAAGGATTCAAGTGCCCCCCCCCTCTCTCTCTCTCTGCATGCACCACGTTGACACGGTGTACTTACTTGGGCACGGTCCAGCGCCCCACTCCAGAAGGCACCCTCGATACCTTGTCGCACTGCTGTTTGCAGTAGTGCCGCACCTCAGCATGCTCTGGTCGCTTCCGTCGCTCTCTCCATTGGGCGTCGTACATGTGCGACACGTATTCCTCGTCAGCACTGTTGTTACTGCTTTCATCACCCCACGCACAACGCGTATCGTGCCATTGACCATGACGGGAGGAGCGCCAGTGATTACTAGAGGTGTCACCCCCACGCATAAACGCCATATCAGGACGGTTGTACACCCGCTGCGCGATACCGCGGTATCGTGTTGCGTCGGTACGCAGCTTCCGAATAGTCCGCTTGGCTCCGAAGACGATCGACGGGCCGGGGGAGAGAGCAGCGGAGAGGTGCGCCTGCGATTCCCTCAGCTGGATGTGTTCCTCATACTGGTTCGCCAAGGCCTCGGTGCACCTGGCACATGTAATGGCCGTGAAGTAGATGAAAGATGAGGCTGGGTTGTGCAGCAGCGCCTTCTGGTGCGTATACTCCCCTATATCACGGGCAGCGATGAAGTCGCTGCGCTGGTAGTAACTGAGGGCCAAGTTCAGGAGACTGTGCAGGTAGGCTGTTGTGTCCTTTCTATTTTCATCGGCAAGACGCTCCAGATCCTCTTCCACCCTCCGCCGCGTCACTTCGGGATCATCGAGGTTCATAAAGAAATTATAACTCTTCTCGCGGCGTTCCATGAGAAGTGCCCCTGGTACAGCATTGGAAGAGGATGATGGAGAGACAAGCATGCGAGAGGAGGAGGCCACGATGCGGCTCGCCGTCGACACGGTTGGTCGACCCCCTTGAAGCTTCCAGACGTACCTAGCGGCGACCCAGCCAACACTCCGGATAGACATGCGTTTGCAGTCCATGTAGTGCAGTCACGGCACTGCCACACCGCCTCTTCTATTATGTTTTCCTCTTTGGGGCTGGATCGAGGAGGAGGTGGAAGGCCGAAGGCGTACGGCCGGTGTTCGCTAAGAAAGCGTAGCCATGATGATAGAAAGTAGCAAGAAGGAGAAGGTCAGGGTTCGAAGCGTGAGGTGGAAAGGAGGGGGAGGGCCCGCCAAAGGTCCTGATAATTTCATAACAACGAAGGGAAAGTATCGCATTCGAGGGTCACGAGAAGAAACGAGAGAGAGAGAAGGAGGTCGACGCTCCCAGCGGTGTAGAACGGCGTGTGTGTGGGATGCGTAGATGGGAAGCCGTGCACAGACGTTCGCCATATGCACGACAAACGTCATTCATACATCGCACCCTGCAGCAACCGAGGGTTGGCGGCAGAGATGTGACGCTCCCGCCCTCTTCTGCTCCATCCGCTTCCCCCTCCTTCCCCCCTCCCCCCCCCGCTGCACACGGTATGCACAGAGAAGCAATGCCCGTAACATCAGTATTGCTTCGCCACCGGTGCAAAAGACAGCAGGAGGAAAACTCAGCAAGGGGGGAGGGGGGCTGTGCTCGGTGCGCTCCACCCTAAGCGGCCGTGAAGCCTCCCTAAGCGACGAGAGAATCTCTTGAAGAGGTGATATTCGTATTTCTTTTCTTAGTTAAGATTCGCTTGTGTATCGCCCTTCTTAAACAACAAAAAAGAAAAGAAGAAAAATGGCGAGCAGCTCGCGACCATTCGTCAGTCTGCCGTTCCCACCGTTGCTGCTTCTCGTCCGCTATCTTTGGGTGGCTTCCCCTCCCTGCATTGAAGGGCGTTCATTAAACACACACACACACACACACACACTGCTCAGAGACCGGTTGGTAGAAGCGTTCACGACTGAAACTCCACCATTTGTTTCTTCTCTCGGTTACACACAATAATTAAAGCAAACATGATCTTTTAAGCGGAACATCGACACAGAAAAAAAGCAGTCCTCCCCATTTCCCGGTGCTCTTCCCACAAAAATGAAAGCAGCAAAAAGGACGACAAGGGGAACGGATCCACCACCACTACCACTACCAACAGTGAGGCCAACCCGCCAACCACTCCTCGGAGAGAGATAGGGAGAGAGGAGAAGGTTGTGCAGCCTTGCGCTGTACAATTCTGAATGACCTTCTCGTAAGCGAACGACAATACGACGATCTCATCCCTTCATCAAGGTGGTGCACCATAAGCTTCAGGCAGGCGCTCAATGGTGTAGCGATGCTTTGCAATGTACATGATGGGTACGCCTGGGACCTTGCGCAGGCGCCGCTTCAGCTCCTGATCGCAGGTGGCTACGATGTAGATGGGGTGCTGCGTTACCGTTCGCACGACGCAGTCATCAGCATATTTACTATCGCACGGCAGACGCTCAAATCGTTTATCGCGGGCCAGCTTCAGCGCGATGCGGAACTTCTTGCCCAGCTTTTCCAGTTCTGCGAAGACGCAGTCGCAGATGCAGGGAATGACTTTAGCGAGAAGGCAGTCCATCAGACCTTGCACAATATCCATTTTGTTTTGCATGGAGAAGTTGATAAAGTTTGTATCGAGCCACACACGGTACGGTGGACCAAGAGCTGTGTTGTAGGAGAGAAACTGGGACGTCTGTGTTGGCGCCGCCTGCGTCACCTCCGCCTTCCGGAACGCTACTGCCGCATAGTCCTTCGTCGCCTGTTGCGTAACATTGGCGTCGGGGGATTCATGGTAGCTCTCTGCCTCACGCTTTTTCTTCATAGCCAGGGACTTCTCTTTCATGAGGACCTTCTTGATGGCGTGGCTCGCCAGCTTCTTGACTTTGCCCATGAGGCTGCGCGTGTAGCACAGAGACGAGCAGAAAGAAGTTGATGGGGGTGGGATCAGGTAAATGCAGGGCTATGCGCCTCGTTGTATCGCCGTTCTGTGATGCTTTACACCCACCCCTACACACACACACACACACACGAAAGTGACGCAGTGCAAGAACTGTTGCTGCTGCTGCTGTCCCTCCCTCGCCGGGGCTGAGCCGATGAAGTGCGCGAGGGGGAGGCAAAAAGGGCGTAGGGGGAAGGGAGAAGAGGGCGGCGAACCCTTCGCCGAGCACCCGTAGAAAAAAGGCGAAGAGGAGGGGAAGAGAAAGGCAGGAGTGAGCAGCACGCCTCATCAACGGAATTTCTTCGGGGGTCCTACAGACTCCCCCCCCTCAGACACTCATATATATATATATATATATATATGCGTTTACATCGAAGTGGCGCCTGCCGAAGAGGTGCGCCGGTGTTCGGATGTGGCGGCGCGCCAGCACCGAGAGAGACGCACTAGAATAGAGGGAGGATGGTGCTTTCTAGACGCGCATGCTGATAGGGGGCGGAGGAGGTGAGGAGCGAAGGGAAAGATGGGGGGGGGCATCCAAGATTGAATGCAGCTGCGCGACGCCGTAGCGATAGAGGGAGAGTCAACAAGCAGCACAAACCGTTCGAACATCGACACAGAAAGCAAAAATGTATATCAACTTATGTGTAGGAGCGGGGACACGCACGCTGGAATATGTAGAAGAGACGCACACACGGCGAGGGCGTGTAGGAAGGCGGGGCGGGTCGGGCACGGCAGGAGGAAAGAACGGGGAGAAATGGAACGCTACGGTACTCCCAGAAGAAGGAGGGAGAGGGTGAGAGGCAAAAAGAAATGAGGGGAAGCCACACCTCCACGGGCATCCCTCATCCTTCGTCTTCCGCATTGTCGACTTTTCCGGTGCTTCTCTTGGAGGATCTCTAATCTGCCCTCTTCGCTGTCTAAAGGAAGCGGGGCAACGGTGCACGTCTTGGCAGGGTGACAAGCAGCTTCCCATCCCACACGCCCCGAAGAGAGGCCCAGAAAGGCTGTCGGTGGGATGATACGCCTTACGCTACTTTGTCCGCGCCCACTTGATGGTAAGCGATGATAGCTGCGGTACCACCTTCTTCATATGCGCTCTTAGACAGCCACGCTTCAGGTTGCCCGAGGGAGAGTTCAGCGAGGAGGGCACCACCCGTGTACACCAGATGGTAGCGTCTCTGAGGAGCCTTCACTTGGATGGGACACCGCGCCATACGCGCCGTGTCGCCCTTCCACTTATCTGCTGTGTAGCACATCTGCAATTCATGTGTTAACCTCTCGCCGAAACCCGGCAACGCCGTTGTCCCACCAGAGAGCACGATGTTTTTGTAAAGGGCGGTGCGTACGTCGATGTCCGTGGCGTCGATGCAGTGCCAGAGTACTGCCCCGAGCCCATCCCCTTCACGACCGGCCTCCTGCGGGCGGAAGAGCACCTCCGCCGCCGCCCAGCACTCCCGCCCCAATCGACAAGCCGCACCATCTGGCAGTAGAAGTTCGCACTGGACAGTGGTCGCGTCACGTACCCGTCGCTTGTCACTATTGTTTACGCCGGCAGCCACGTAGCAGTACCGCTCTTTCACGCGGCGTAACAGGTCCTCGTCGTCCGGAAGGCGCGGGAGACCTCGAAGCGGGTCCGCCCCTACGTGTAGGTTTCCTCCGATGGGCTGCAACATTCGTTGCGAACACCCCACCAGTGCCTGGCCGAGCCGCTCTGTTACCGCACGACCCGCGAGGCCAACAGACCGCTGCGCTGCCGACAGGACAACACCGTCGAGGACTGGTGTGCAATGGGAGAGGCCTTCTCCACATTCCAGCACAACGCCACTTTCTGCGCCGTTCGCAAAAAGAGCCAGGATGGCTTGATGCGATGTTTGAAGGGCAGGGATGCCGTAGTACTCAAAGAAGAGTTCTCCAATCTGACACCGCTGATGTGTGGATGTGTTAGGTGGTTCACTCAGGAGCAGCTGCCTCTCCTGGAGCCAGCGAAGCCCTTCATCGAAGACGTCAGAGCAGTGGTCAGCCTCATCCCGGAGGGTATTCTCACGCTCGGAAGCGGCCGCGCAGATGCCGGCGCGAGACGCCAGCAAAGGAAGGTACTCGCACAGCGCACTGTTCCATAGCTCCTGCATGGCATCCATGTCGCAGACCACTCCGTTGCTCACGGGGTAGATAGAGGATGGCGGAGTGACCGTGAACTGATTACACAGCGCTTCCACGTCGCACCACCTTGGTCTCTGTTGGTTGAGCACCGCTGCTGGTTGAGTCTGCTGCTGCGGTGGTAGCACCTTGTCAGCCATGCTCGAGTGGAGACACGGCCCCCCATACAGCGGCCAGCATCGTAGCGCACTTCCATCCGAGAAGCGCGTGCGCAACGACTCCACCGGCTCTCGACAGGTTCTGAGCACCGTAGGAGCAATCAGGAGCGGCACCGGAGTGGTGCCGGCTAGACCACATTTCATAGTGGCTGTACCATTATCCAAGACCACGGGGGCAGCGTGCATATGAGAGCCCCAGGTAACCTTGGGAGAGGCAATGAGAAATGTGGAACACCTTGGCGGTACGCACCGCTTCAGCACGCACCCTCCCACCCATTCGAAAACACTCACGCACACACAGAAGGACGGGGGCTACAAACGTCAACAAGTGTTTAATTCCTATACTTGAGTGCGAGAGAAACAGCCATACGTGGAGATGAAATGGGAGGGGGGGGGAGGAGAGAGAGCTCCAATGCGCTGAAGAGGTTTCTCGGAAGTAGAGGGGCAGGGGAGGGGTGGACAGCCGCGTCAGGCCCTCCCTTGCCCTCCCCAACGACAGCCAAAAAAAGCACAACACAGGCTGTGCGCATGCGCTTTCCGTAGTCGCTGCTCACTTTATCCTCTTCCCCTCGCCTCTAGCTCTGCCTTTACGTGCCTTTCCTAAACTATGAAAACTTTCAAGACACTACTCCGCACATATCTATACATGTACGTTTATGCGGTGGAAAAGAGAGAATGTAGAGTCTCTTCAGTACCTCCTTCCTCCCTTCTCTTTGATCCTCTTTGCATCTTGTGGTGCTCTTGCAGATGCCGCTGAGGCACCGTTTGAAGGCAGCGTCTTCATTCACCAATACCATCTGCCCCCTGCCGTGAAGGAGCAGACAGTGGGCACGCAACGCGTACCCATACTTCTTTCTTTTCTCCTCCCTCCCTTCTGAAAAGCAACAACAAAGCACAACTCCATTTTACGCGCATAGACGATGGACGAAGGTGTCCATTTGAAGGACGCATGCTAAAACTGGCAGAGCAGCAATGCAATGGACAAAGGTGAGCGGGCCACCGCTTCCTCTCGTTCTGCCCATCTTTATTCTTTTTCACTCGCTCACATACCTACATATACGAACATTTGCATCAGCGTACCACCATCATCGATGTGCCTCACGTCCCCTTCTCCTTTTCATAGCCATCCGGTACGTGTAGGTCTTCCCTAACGTAATTTTCTACTCCCACCACGTTCACCTGACTCATCTTTTGCCGTAGCCACTGTTCTCTCAAGTCGATACGGTGCTGCTTCGCTACCACGAAGTCGGTCTCGGGAATGCCAAAGCTTTTCACGTCCGTCTTCTTCATGAGCCCCCGATCCATGCGACACTCGAGGTAGTCACGCACGGAGTCACGACACATGGGTGCCATGTACTCGTTGTTCTTCAGACACGTGTAGTACTTCTCGATTTCATTCTTGCACTCGCGGTAGTGATCCAGTGGAAAGGATCCGAGGTCCGGCGGCTTCGCCATGACCAGCATGTTGTTTGCTGTCACCCCGTTCGCCATTGCTGCTGTAGGGGCAGGGGGCCTGTACCTTCAAAGCAACTATATATATATATATATCCTTTTAGGAAGTGAGGGAGAGAGAGAGAGATTCAGCAGGAACAACAGAAGAGATGGCGGATGCTTGTATCGTGTGAGGGCGTGTGTGGATAGGGTTCTGTATGCATGTGTTGATCGCCTGTTTCAACAAAGGCGGTGGAGAAGAAGAGAAATGGAGGCAACACACACGCAGAGCGTGAGGTGCGGGGAGGCAGAGAGAGGGAGAGAAGGGTAGTTCAACACGTTGCTGCCCAAGCCACCTTTTACTCCATCTGTTGGTACTGCTAACCAGCCCTCTTCTCGCTTTTGGGTGTGTTGCCGCGATATCTTCTCCTTATACTCCTCAACGAATGTTGATCCCCACCCAAGAAACGAAAGCAGAGTAGGAGGTGAGAGGGAGAGAGCATTGATATCCTCATCCGCTCACCCCCCCCAAAAGTTAAGCATTTCAAAAAGAGTAACGCGCGTCTCTTCTCAGGGCGTAGCAAAGAAAGAAAAGGAGGGGAACTTTCATTCCGATTCGCTGAGATGGACATCCGCCACGGCGAAGAACTCGGCCGTGGACTGGATCGCTTCAGCCTCGTCTGCTCGCGGTTCTGCCCGCTCGTCATGACGCTCCTGCAGAGCGATCTCTCTCGCACCGAAGCAGCGCGGTACTGAAGAAGGTTGCCCCACTGCAGTGAACTCAGATCTCCGCAAGAGAAGGGGCTCTTGCCTCTGTGAAGCCATAGAAAGACGGCGGTCACCGCTTCCTCTCACGGGAGATGCGTGTGCTATCGCGTCTGGTGGGGAGAGGAGGCTCGTACCTCCTTGCGATGAGTTCCTCTTCTCCAGCGACGACAACCTCCCGGAGCTGGTAGGGGTAGTCTCAGACATCCGGGACCGTTTTCTCTCGCCTTGTTTCGGCCGTACGCTCCCCCTTTCATTGGGGAAGGTGGACAGAGAGGGCCAGCGTTGCTCAGTCTCGGCTATACCCCCGCTCTGAGACCGCTTCTTATTCTGTGATGGAGGGACGTCGGAGAGGCGGCCACGGGCGCGTCCACACCCGCCATGCTGATGCGTCGGAGGGCGCTCTTCGCCATGTGAGCCGCCGTGACTTTCTTCTTCGTCGTCTGACGCTGGAGCAGATGATATAGACTCCACCAACGAGCCTTCATCCCGTGAACCCTCGGAGATGCTGCCCGCCGATACCCCTGGAGACTGCGGCGTTGGAAACGAAAAGGGCGCCGTGGATGTGGAGGGGTGTTGTAGTGGCGGCGCGGAGGAGAAGAAGGTGTCGCCGTGGGGGTGGAGCTCGGCAGGTTTGATGCTAGGCCCTCCGCTGGCTACGCTGAAACCCGATTGTCGCTCTGATCGACGACGCATAGACGATGACAGGTTAGCGTCACGCGATAGTGCCGCCGTGCCATCGTCACCTGACTCCCTTTCACCTTCCGTCGCAGTATCGCCCCTGCTCATGCTGCCCTCTTTGCTGTCGAGACCATGCGAATATCCTGGCGATGGTACATCCTGGAGCCCTTCCGGCTTTGCGCTTCCCATCGCCCCACCACTGTTCAGCGCCACAAGCACTTCAATGGGGACGTCCCAGTCTGCCGCCGGCCCCCGAGGAAATCCAACACCGAGACGGTCGCTCCCCTCTTTGATTCCATCCACTGCGTCGTGGATCCGCTCACCACCGTCAGCGAAGGCGCCACGAGCTGCGGCTTCCTCCGTCCCCACCATGATATCAGCCATGCCTGATAATGTTTGCCGTGTACTTCGCACGCCTAGAGCTACTGAAGGATATTCGCTCACGTCGCTGCGCGTTGCCCCACTTCCACGTTCCCACGACAGCGGTGGTGGGATCGGCAGCGTAGCTCCTTCGATTGAAAATGCAGTCTCCGGCTGCTTTCCTAATCGTGTGTGTTCCGAGGCCGTGGCGGCGCTGTTCGTCATCTCCGCCGACCCTTTGGGGTGCAACGCTGTTGCTGCTGCTCCCCGGCGGACAGCCGTAGACAACGCTGGCATCGCGAGCGGATCGTAGAACCCCTCTCGAGCGATAGAGTTCACATCAGCTGTACTGGCCCGGGCGGTGGTTGATGAGGGGGAGATGCTTTTCAAGAGAGGACCGGGAGAGGGGGCCGCCGGTGTTCCCGCGGGAGCAGCATTGTGTAGGGGATAGTGGGCTTGTTCCTGCGTCCCTCGCCGTGCGTCGATACGATGCTCCACCGGTGGCAAGGGGGCCGGCGATACACCCTCTACCGTTCCACCTACCGGTCCCTTTAGAATGGGTGTGTGCTCTGTCTCTTCTGGACCCGCCTCGCCATACGACCGTCTTCCTATCGACATTGGCAGGGGAGGGGAGTGATCTCTACGAGAGCCTCGCATGGGCGTCACGGCGGTGGCGATGCCTTCTCGCTCTGGCATCCGATCAACCTCGCTGTTGTCGCTTGAAAGACCCCGTGTGGGGCTCACGGCTCGCTGACGGCCATTCGCATCTCCCCAGCCCCACACTCCACCGTCTGCCTTCCTGGAGTTCGGTGGAGGGACTTCGCCGGCCCCGTCTTCGCTTGAGCCGTTATGTGGGGCTGGCGGGGCGAGCGCTTCTTCCTCTTCCTTCTCCTGTTGACGCAGGAAGGCGTCTGTGGTGAAGTTGTAGCTGGAGAGGACCGTTTTGATGTCAGGGAATACACTGTAGGGACTCCCGATGTAGAGATGTTCGTGGAGCCGTACTGGCAGTCGCATAAGCGCCGGCTCTGGGAAGAGGAACTTCCATCCGGCACAGGGCAGTGCTTCAGTCGCCGTCGCGGCGGGCGCATCATGGGCATCGTGAAGGGGTCGTGGGGGTGTGATTCCGAGGCGTGTACACGCGGATGCGCTCGCCCATACAAGCTTCCCATGCACAACTACGACGTTGAAGGCACACATCATGTGGTCCACACTGATTTGTAAGTCAACCCCTTCCCAGTCGGTCGTAGATACAGCATCGCTTTCGGTTTGCGCCTCTATCATTTCTCCCTGAGCGTTCTGGGGATCGGTGTTGCGGCAACGATCAGCTTTGTCGCTGTCACAGCCGTCTGCAGTTTCTTCTATGAGTTCCTCGAGGCCTCCACGGTTGGGGAAGCCCTCGTGCCCGAACGAAGCTTCGCCGCTGTCTCTAATGGTGTGCTTAGGCCGACTTCCTGTGATCACCTCATCCACGAGGCCAGTCCAGAGGCGCAAGCGCCGTAGCAGACGCGCACCGCATGGCCTCCATCTCTGGAACCGCTGCCACACATACTCCATGACAGCCACCGCCGTTGGGTTAGAAGCCCGTTGCTTGACCAGTTGTTTCCCCTCTCTCCAAACTAGCTGAAAAGTTCGCGCCGTCGTCGCTGCTGCAGTTGTTTTTGTAGTGAGTACTGTGACTGTGATGTCTCGTGAAGAGCTTTGGTAACGCGTGATGGGGTCGTGCGCTTCGGCACCAACCTGTAACGCCGAAGCATCACCGACCAGCCCACCCAAATTTGATGAGGATTTGCGCAGCGCTGTGGAGGAGGGGTAGAACACGGGCGGTTTTCCCAGAAGGACTTGCAGGGTAGCAGCAGCCGTATCAGTTGCCTCTTTCCGTGTACGGGCCCACTCGGTAGCTGCTGCACCGCGGAGGGCCGCCGTAGAGGGGTGGAGTCGCGGTACAAACCAGTTGTTCTCTCGTTCTGGGTGAGCAACGTGTGCATATGCAACTTCACGCCGGCGAACCCACCGCGGCACATCTTCGTTCAAGTCTCCTTCCAGTTCGACAACGTTCATCTTCCTTTTGGGGCTACCGCCAAGACTATTCCCGCGACTCGTCTCATCGTCCGTGGTGGATGCGCCACACGGTGAGCTTCGACCTTCCCGATGGCGCGTACGACGAGGATCGTCAGCCTTTCTGCCGCGTGCGCCCGCTGCTGGCGTTGCTGACAGATCCACTGGCCAGAAGTGAGCATGGCGGAGCAAGTCCCTCCCCATCGAAGCTTCATCGGTTACAGCAGTCTGCCGCCGCAAATTTATCTCGGCACGCCTCCCTTGGCGCTGCCCCGCCTCCCAGATGATGGCGTCCGCTTTCCCGTCGATCAGTTTCGCGAGAGGACCACGGTGCTCCGTCCTAGCACCGCATCTCCGTGGTGGGTGCAACACTGACCTCGGCACGTGCAAGCTGGACGACGATCCTCCACACTGTGAAGCTCTGGCGCCATATCCTACTTCCACCTCGTCACTGCTGATGCTGGAGATGTCGGAGACGTCCTGCATGTGAGGGAGGCATCGAGCCCCGCGAGGATCGCCTTGATGATCCCACGAAGAGACCGCAACAGTACAATGCTTGGATGTGTCCGCCGTCTTGACGTTTTCCTCGTCTTCGTGCGCGAGACTTTTGCCTCGCAGGTGCCGTGGGAGGAGGTGCCGCAGCCGGCGATCTAACATCCCATGTGAGGCGCTCCCGCCACCGCACGCCTTTGTCGCTGCCGGTGTGGCAGCCGGGCCGCTCCCTGAGGCATCAGGGGTGGCAATCACGGTAAATCCAGTTGGTGCAGGGACCTCTGTGGAGGCCAGGGACGTGGTGAAGGGCGGGAAAAGCATTTGGTACGTCCGTGTGCGGGCTCGGGTTGCAGCTTCTGCGCTTTTGGAGGTTTCGCTGTAGTTCGGCACGACATCCGTCATCTCCGTAGGTGCCTGCCGCTGCGCTGGATCCTGGATGGGATGGGCGGAGCTGAGGTCGTGCAGGACGTCGAACATGGTTCGGCGACTTGCGCCCCGCAGAGCAGTTGGCACGCAGACCATGTGATCGACTGTGGTGACTGCGTCATCTCCTACCGAAGTCTGCGATAAGGACCGCGCTCGTTGCCTCTCGTCCTGCAAAACCCCAACCGTGGCGAACGGTACCATTTCGCCTGCGCGACGCTGAGGCGAGGGTCGGTCAGAGAGACTGTGCGATGGTTCAGCTGGCGGTACCTCACCAAACGGATCGCAGCGATGGTCGTAGAACACTTCCGCGCCGTCGGAGCTTTCGTCGCTGCCGGGGACATTATCAGCTTGAGTCCGGCGACCCGAAACTACTCTGCTGCCAGACACGTGGGTTGCGTAGAGGCCCCTCGAATTCATGTTGCATGATGCCTTCGATGGCGGGGGGGGGGAAGGAGGAGGAGAAGGTGGAGGGTCTGCCGTGCAGGAACACGTAGAAGCAAACGTAAGGTCCGATGGTGTGCCTTAAGAGCGCTTTACTGGAGGCTTGTGCACCAATGCCTCCCCTTCCCTCTTCTTGTGCGCGTTGGGGTATAGGGCGAAGCGAACGCTACAGCGGTGGGCGCCCATGAGCATCAATTTTTCTCTTTATTGCCGGTTGTATCCGCCTCCTTCGCATCGCAAGGCTATCGGTCTGTGTGGTTCCACACGAGATAAAATCTCTTTCCTTCAAACAACAACAACCTCCTCTGCGCTCGCGGGTACTCGCGGTGGCGCTCGTCTTCTCTCCCGCTCTATTTGGTGAGAAAAGAAAAAGCGCAGATACTTCGATGGCGTGCCCCTACTAGGCTGGGGAGAACTTTCCAGTTTGACTACTGGTGGGATGTATCGGTGGTGGCGCTGGGGTGCAGCATTGAGGTCCCCCTCACCAAGCGAAGGAAAGATACAAGTGAGCAAGGGCAGAACGTTGTATCGGGAGGTTTTCAAGAGACAGATGGACGCAGCATGAAAATTTGAAAAAAAAGGGTGAGGAAAGGGAGGGGAGACGAGCAAGCCAGAAAAATGTCCGACGTCTGGAAGATAGGCACACACATCAGCAGCAGTTCTCCCACTGCGTGAGGAAAGCACGCCCATACCTCTGAAGACATCTCCTAGACCTCTTTAAGGAAGAGAAAAAGTTAGCCTCGTCTCCTTTTCTTCTTCTGCCCTTTGTTCTCTCCGTTGAGAAGCAGCGGCGAGGGAGGAGAGGCGCTGGCTTCAAAAGTAATGCAACATTGAAGGTCTCGTAAAGCATGACGATGGATACTCTTACCTGGAAGACCTTCCGACCTATACACCCACACCCACACACACCGAGACCTCACCAATCCAAACAGCCGCTCCCTTTCGCGCCGTTCTCACCACATTCTTGGATCGTTCTAGTATTCCTGTATGTAGCTACGTGCGGTGCTTCTCCGCCCCCCTTTCTCTCGCTCCTTCGCATGATCTACCAACTCCTCATAATTTCTTGAAACAAGTATCGCGATCATCCCTAAGACTGCCCCCCTCCCCCCGACTTCAACAACAACGGCAAGAGCAACGATATTTTTCTTCAGATCACCTTACGTGAGTCGAACGATGGACTTCCCTCAGCGAAGAACTGTTCTGTCGAAGCCTACTTCACCCCATATACGCAGGAGCAAAAAATGATACGTACGCACCCCGATGACAACGGCATCAAGAAGCAACAACAGAGCGAATCTAAACGGCCGAACATAAGGAAAAAAAATCAGCCACATCATCCAATTCCTCGCGTCTCGCCTTGCTTCCACTCGCTCTCTTCCCGACTGCAACGCTACACAGGAAGAGTAGCTGTGTCTTGTCCTTCCCCTTGTGTGCAAAACCTCGGAACATGCCGCTATGGTTCATTCGGTAGAGCAGCTCAGTCTATCAGATGCGGAATATTTTCTTACACTGCCACCTGTCTTCCGCTGAAGTTGCGCTTCCCCCTCTATAAGGACGATCCAAGAAAGTAACAGGAAATTATGTTTTCCGCTTTTGTGCGGAACGTGTAGCTGTACGCTCTCCTCATCTACAGGGAGAAGCGCTCTATGACGACCCCACTGCGTCGGGACGGCATGCTTCCCAATCTTCTCCCAGGTCTATCTTTCCTCCCTGCTGCAACTTCTATTGAGAGACGCTCTTTCCTCCAGCAATTATGCCGTTAGGGCGTTGAAGACGATGGCGGTGGCGGGGGAGACGCCGTCGCTGCTGCGGCCGCTGTGAACTGCATGCGCCACTGTTCTTGGAAGGTGAGTCGTTGTTCGGCAACGAGTCTTTCTGTCTCAGCCATGTCACGTACCGCCGCTTCCCGAGCCATGAGTGATATGTAGCGTTGTACTCTTTGAGACTGCTGCTGTGCGTGGGCCAGACCATCGCAGAGTGGGGAGGCGCAGACCGCTTGCGTCACAGCCCCGCTGTCATTCCACGGCACTACCTGACGTGGCGAGTCATACTGACCAGATACGTGGGCATCTCCCGCTTCACTCCGCTTCTCCTTTTCGCTCGTGAACGTCAGTGCGGTTTTTGCGCCTACCTGCTCTTGCACTGCTGGAGGAGAAGAGGAGGCTACCGGTGGCGGTGGTGTTGCTGTGGCTCCTAATGCATCGCAGGCATCTCCTTTGGATGACCACCCATGGTTGTGCATCCCAAGGGGCGGACCCCCCGCTGCCACTGTAGTACCGCTGTGGTGGTTTACGAGGCGGTTATGAAGGGCTGAGTCGAATGCGTAAGCGGATGTATAGGGTGGCGCCGAGGTCGTAGGCGCGGCGAGCGTGCGCTGCGGTGCCGACGAAGAAGATACGAGGTTCGGAGGTTCTGCCGGAAGGAATGTGAGGAAGGATTGGGACAGGCCTGCTCGCCCCAAGGGATCAGGCACCACCATCGCGCGTTGTAGAAGAAGACCGCAATGGGGACAGTGCGGTAGGGCCCCGTCCTCAGGCAATGCGGAGTGGCGAGGAGTGCGCTTTTTCTTTCGCGTAGGGGCATGAGCCTCGCTCGCCATGGGGGCAGCATCATCTCGTGGGCTCTTCCTCGAGGCGTCCCGCCTTTTTTCAGGGGAGGGGGACGCGACATCGATGGCGGCGTTGCTGCTCTGCCGCTCTGCAGAGGAGTTAAACCAGTCCTCCCATGCCTTCAACTTCTTAAGCGCCACATCGAGTTGCGATTGTAACGAAGGGCCCGGTACAGGAGGGGCTGAGGGTGTGGTGGCTGCTGCCGGTGGTTCTGACGGGCCTTGTGAGGCCGCTGGTGTGGCAGGCCTTGGCTGCGGCACCGGCTCCGGTGGAGAGGAAGCGGCTTGCAGAGACCTTCGACTTTCGCGTAGCTCACTCACGACCAGCTGATACGCAATGCGTGTTTGGCTGAGCTGCTTCTGAACACTGAGAAGCTCCTCAGTCACAAGGCGCAGCGCGAGACCACTTCGATCGCTGCTCTCCGCTTGCATACCGATCATCGCTGCAGGACGGACTGCGGTGCCCGCAGTGCTGTTGTGAAGTTCAAGTAATACGCGGTGAAGGAAGGTCTCTCGCTGCGCTAGCGCATCACGCAATACCGACACGTCGGTCTCGTGACTGGAAGCTGGTGCTGCCACGAGGGCCGATGTAGCTGCACCAGCCACTGTGGTGGCGCTGATCGCCGTCGTCGCTGTGGCGGTGGGGCCCTCCGGCATCGATGGCGGAGCGGAGGCCGCCGCTGCAGTGCACCCGGCTGGCAAGGAGAAATGCAGCGGGCTTTCACTGCTCATTGTCACCTCTATGGGCGGCGTTTCTCGATCGAAACGATGCACTGTACTTCGAAACGGATAGCAAGCAACGTCGCCTCGCCCTGGGAAGCTCGATGGCGACGGGCAGACACCCGAGGCCACCGTCGCTGCGGCAGCACCGCGAGGCCACAGTGTTTCCGGGTTGGCCGACGCCCACACCGTCGCAGCCGGCGGTTGTGCGCGGTCGGACTCACGAGGAGAGACTACGGTGCCGCCTGCAGCTGAGGCTTGAAGTGGAATACCACTCGTGTTGCAACTTCCAAGGGTGCTTGCGTGTGCGCGCACCGCCGCTGTCGTCGTTAAACCTTGCGTCGTGCTTCGCTTCACTCGCGTCAGACTATTAGACCGACGGGACGGACTCACAGAGCTACCAAAGCTGCCGCTTGGTGATGCTCGCGGCTGAGTTGGATTTACTCGCTGCCCAAACGCCAGTCGTGGACGGGCTGTTAGTTCTTCTTTCACGGGAGTGCCGCCTGCAACGGTGGCCGGTGCCGCCGATGCCGGGGCGTGCACAGCAGTTGACGATTGGAGTACATCGGTTGCAGTGCCGAAGCGCACTCGCTTTGCAGATGTGGGTGCCTGTCTCAGACGTTCGTTTTGGGCAAGCCCCTCACGGAGAAGATGCACTTCTTGTTCGAGTAAGCGTACCTGTGACTCTAGGTGTGCTGTGTTGGCAGCTGTTCTGACGGCGGCCGAGCCTTCTGAAGGGTCCAGCGGGGCGGAAGCGGTACTCGAGATGCCGCCCGCCAGCGGTACGACTCGCCGTTGGTTGCCGGGATGAGAGGATCCGGGCCGGTTATACACGGATGTCATTAGAAATTCTTTCTATGGGTGCTACTCCTAAAAAAAGAACCTTTCCTTTCCTTTTGTTTCTCACCCTTCTCACCCTCCCTACAGACGAAGGAGAACGATGCAATTCTCCACCCCTTCAGCTGCAGCCTTTAACAAAACCCCCACCCCCACCTCAACAGGAAAAGAGATATCACAAACTGTATACACCCACACCCAGACGTGAAGACTCTTTGGGGCAGGGCCACTCGAATGCGAAGGAGAAGGGCACGCAGCACGAGAGCAATTTCGCCCGGTCACCCCCTCAAAACTGAGCAATCACAAATATTTAATACGTAGAGCAGCCTCCCACCCCTCTTTTCGAATAGACCCACCGAGTGGGACCTTCACGAACGAGGTTCTTGCGACTCGTAGCGAGAAAGAGAGAGGTAATGGGGGTAGAACGCCGTTACGTTGGCCATATACAAAGCTAATAATTCTATGAGGAGGAGAGGGAGGGAAGAGCGTTATTCACGCTGCCACGAGATTCGTTCGGCAGTGTGCGTGGATGTCTGCAATTTCACGATGAGGGAGCAGCGTCACCTCTCGTCGCTAATGGGTCACTCCTCTGAGGACGAAGGACGGGCACACCCAGGTACCCTCTGATACGGGAGGAGGAAGAGAGGCTCGGGGAGAGGAGGAGGCGGGACTAGGTAAAAAAAAGAAAAGCAAGCTCGCCTCTATGCGGTGAAGAAGGACGTGCTGATGATGGTGCTGGTGGGTATAAGGTGGATGAAGAAACTTCTTCTTGTGATTCTTCTTATGTTCAAAGAAAAAAATGGGATGTGCGTGTGCTGTATGAGTCTGTGTATGCAAGCGCGCGTGAGAGAGCGCTGGGAGAAAAAACCAAAACCAAAACCGCAAAAAAGGAGTGAAGGAAACTTCGTGAGGGGTTGCCACAGGAAAAGAGGGTGTGTGTGTGAGAGAGAGAGAGAAGGAGGGGATGACAATAGACGTGTGATGACCTTATACTTTGACTTTCTCTCTTTCTATGTATTGAAGAATGCCACCCCTTTTTTTGCGTTTTCCAGAAGCTTTGCCGTGCTGCGTGTGTTATAATGGGAGAAATCATGAAGGGTTACCGTGGCTGGGCAATTTTTTTTAATTTTCGCTGGTGTGGCGAAAGGCACTGCAGAGCGGCAAGTCCGCCTTGCCGTGTCCCCGCGAAGAAGGAAATAGGTTTTACACGTACATCCGCATATATGCAGTGGGAAATTTAAAAAGGAGAGCGGATAGACGTGCGCAGAAAGTCCACGTCGGTCGTGTTGAGAGGAGCAAGAGAGAGGTGAGGCGAGAAGTGAGAGGATGGACAGTAGATGGATAGAAAGAGAAAAGCTGTGCCTCTCGAGGCAAGCTGTATGGCCCTGCGTGTAGGTTTCTCTTCCCCCCCTCTCCCCACCAAAACAGCAGTTCCGCACTTCGGCGCATCACCGAACGTGATGGAAACGGCAATTTTCTTTTGCAGCTGTTCCCCGTATCGCGCCCTATTTCCTTTCCTACAGTCGGAGAAGACCCCACTCCATCCCACCCCGCGCTGAGAACGCAATACGACTCACCTTACCATTCTTTCTTTTTCTTGTACGTTGTACGCCATGAAGTTTCTGGTACACCAATGCCCAAGTCTGACACAGGAGAGAAAGAACAAAAAGAAGTGAAGAGCCAGTCGCAAAAAAGTAACAGTTTAGAGATCCTTTTTTGTTGTTTCCCTCTGCAGCTACACGAGCTTCTTCTCCCCTCCTCCTCCTCCTCCCTCTCCAATTGCTCTTCACGAGCGAGCCTGGGAGATGCCAAGGGAGAGAAGGAGGTGGGGGAGTGGGGGGGGGGGAAGAGAAGAGAAGCAAAAACCGAAAGGGAGAGATACAGACTCACGTCAAACATGGCGACGCCTGTTTCCCGTCCATCTCGTTTCTCTCCTGCTCCCCACCCCTTTGCCTTTCCCTCTTCGATTACAACCCGAATTCTTCTTTTTTTTTCCTGCTCCCTTCCGCTCCCTTCTTCCACGCTTCTCCTCCGTTTTGGCTTCCACCGTTCCTCTGGGGTATGGGCGATTTGTACGGGGGAGACCTCACGCGAAGGGGGAGAAGGAAAAAGAAAACCTCACATCAAACATGAAAATAAAAAAATTTAAATGAAGGGGGCCAACGCGACGTGAGGGGGGGGGGGGACACAAAGTGGCGCTTCCTCGAGCACAACTCCGGAGCTTTCGCCCCCCACGGCTACGAACACACGCATATATGTATATATATATGTGTGTGTATAAACATATATAGGCCCCCTTTACTCATAAGAGAAAATCGAAACAAACAAGGCACAGTAAACGGTACAGCTATAAAAAAAAAGAGGAGCTTGCCAAGGGACCATATATATATATATTTCCGTAAAGAAGAACAGAACGCCTTCAGCGGTGTCGCAGCCCTCTTTTCGGGATTGGGGAGGATTTCATGAGCTTCTCTGTGCACGCACCGGCCCGCTCTCTTCCCACCCCACCCACTCGAGACTCACCAGCAACGTCCATTCGGACGAGACAAATGTCATGAGACGAAATGAAAAATCAAGAATGACCCAGAGCGAATGGGAAAGAGTGAGAAGGGCGAAAACTGCAGCTACGCTAACCCTGAAAAGGCAGTGGTGGGTGAGCTAGAGAAGAGAAAACCAGTCCCCCATTTCTTTTTCTCATCGCCGTGCCAGAATGTGCTTTGCATCTCTCACCCTTTCCAGCATCTACGAATGCGGAGCTCTTCAAGGTCGTCGATTATGCTGCCATGGCAATCCTCTGCGGAGCTTCCTCGCTCTTTTGCTCCTCCGCTGCGGCATTCTCCTTCCGCTCTGATGCCTCGATGGGGTGCGTGCACAACGCGCCGGCAATCATCTTGCCGCTGGAGGCAGCACGTGCATTGTAGGCCTTGCGCATCTCTTCAGCATGCTGCCGCGCTGAAGTAGCGCTTGCTGCCATGGCGGTCGGATCGGTATCTTCCGGCGCCAGCTGCTGAAGCGGCCTACCCTGTGCATCCTTCTCAGAGGAGCGAATGCGAGCCGCGTAGGTGCGCTCCATCTTTGCACGAATAGCGTCCAGTTTCTTTCGTGCGATCTCCGCCTCCGCCGTCGCGGCCTGCAGCTTCGCCATCGAGAATTTCTCCTTGGCAGGGATGGCGACTTTGGTGCGGGCAAGTGCTTTCTCCGCTTCGGGGCGCATCGTCTCGTTGTACTCCTCCGTCTCCTGGATCGATGCGTGCGTGGTGCCGTCGATGTAGCTCACGTAACCACATGCATTACGGGCGAGTAGCATCCGCACACCCTTTGAGAAGGTCTGCGTGGCTCCCGCGATGTCTTCTTTCGAGCGGGGAATGGCAGCGAGGGCTGTCCGCTGCGTTTCCATGTCGCTGTCTTCATCGCTGTCGTATACGCTGCGCCAACGGTTCGCCCGGTGGTGGGCCTCCGCCTCCTCACGGCGGCGCGCTTCTTCTTCCGCGGCGCGCTGGGCCTCCCGTTCCGCGCTGTGATCGAGCTCCTCCTCTGCCTGCCCTTCTTCCTGGGCTTTGGCAGCGCGCGCGGCGGCGGCCTCCTCTTCGCGACGCTTACGTTCCGCACGGCGGCGCTGACGAGCCTCCTCCTCCGCCTGCAGCTGATCCGCTGGAATGAGGTCCAAGTCACGCTTGATGTGGTAAAGACGCTCCTTCAGCTCCTCGATCACCTGCTGACGGTGCGCGTAGCTGTAGTTGTCCGCCTGGTTCTTGTCAGCGCGCAGGAGGGAGGTGTTCACCTCCTGTGTTTCGGTACCATTGTACCCCATCCAGTTGTAACGCTGCGTTGCGATGAGAGCGCTCATGGTGCTGAGATGGGCGCCAGTGTGTGGGTCAAGTAAAATGGGGAAAAGGAAGAAAGGGAAGAGACACGGCTCGCTGGCTTGATGTGTGGGTGCGCACGTCGAGGGCCTGGAAAAAGAGAGCGAGTCAGGTGTGGGGAATGGAGAAAAAATAAAAATGTGTCGAGCTTAATGACTTTGCCGCATCGGCGACAATGAATTTGTGCGTGCGTGTGAGCGCGCGTAAAGATGGCATTATATATATGTACAGTAAGAGGTAAGCATCCATGCGCGGGGATGGGGCAAGTGCCAGTGTACGAGGGTTCAGAGAGAGCGTCAGGGGGGGGGGGGGGAGAAGGAGGAGGAGGAAGGAAGAACATGAGAGGGGGACGTGTTGAGGTGCAGCAGGTCCGAGGATCCAAGATGGTATGCATGCATGTACACACACATCTACGAACATCTCTCCTCATGCTGAAGAAGACGTTTTATATAGTCACCACACCTCTTTTCTTCCCTTCCTGTCGTCCCACATCCGAATTCACTAATAAGAAAAACCACCAACGATCGGAGGAGAGAAACACTGACAGATCATAGACAGGAGGGGTAGGGCAGTGGAGGGGCGCACGCAAGGGGCAAGGTACGCGGCTCCCCTCTTATCTCTCCATGAGGAAGAGGAAAGGGAGGTAATAGTCATGAGACTTTTTGTTTTCCGTGTTCTCTAACGTTGCTCAGAGCCAAACACCTCTAAAATCAAACAAACCTCTTTGGAGGTGATGCGCTTCCCTTCTTTGCCTGGCTTTTACTCTTCCCCTCTTCTAATATGAAAAACAAAAATCGAGGCGGGGTGAGGAAGGGGGGGGGGAGGGCGGATAAGAAAGGGAAGGGGAATGGGAGTAAACAGGATCGTCACACCGCGCTGTTTGACGATACATTTATCACGATAGGATTCCCACTTCTTCGCATCGCACACCACATCCATAAAAAAAAGCACAAGAAGGTTGTCCACTTCTAGGTAAAAAAGAAAGAGGAAGAACGACATCCCACACCCTGCATCACCGGGGAAAAGGAAAAGAGGGGACAGAAGACGGGACGAGAGAGGTGAAGGAGGCACAACATAGCATCAGAGAAGTCGTATACCCCATCCCGCAAGCACGCACCCCACCTTTTCTTTGCAGGTGCAAAGCTGAGAAGGAGCAACCACAACGCCACAACCTACAACAAAAAGCAGAAACAAAATTGCATATATATATATTATGTATGAACGTCAATGGAGTAATAGAACCGCATCCGCAGCATCCTGTTGCCCCCTTCTTATCCCACGCCGTCGATTTTCTCTCTTTGTGTTCTAATAACATATGATCAACTACGCACAGATGCGTGTGCTGATCGGGAAAACAACAACCCTGCCGACAAACAGCAAGAAAAAATTAGATTTCTCTTCTTTTCTCTCCTCCTTTTTTTGGTGATCTATAAGCGTAATGGAAATAATGAAACATGAAGGGGATCAGCGTGTATGTGTGTGTGTGTGTGTGCGTGATGGTGAACCCAGAGTACCCCCATATTTCCTTAGTTGCAGCTTCAGCTCACCCTTTTCCTTTTTTAATTTTGCTTCTTTATCTGCCTCTCTCTAAATTCTCGACCAGCGTGTGGTGATGATGCTCAAGTGCGTGTGAGCCCTCTCTGCCATGGTGCTTCTCCTTTCCCGTCGTCCCCCTTCTCTCTCTCTCTCTTTGCATGGTTATCGAGAGGTCTTGCGAGAGCTGTCGTGCCCTATCCCCACTCAGCACATATATATGTAGAAATACATGCAGGGGAGAGGCGCTTCGAGAGAGAAAGAGAGAACGCACCATAGGCCGCACACCAATACAGCAACAAAGGAAGAGGAAGCTGCTCTAAGAGGGGGGGGGAGGGGGGCGAAATAGGACTGCGACGGTGCTGGAAAGGTGAAGGAGATGCGAATGGAGTCGTTGAGGGAGGAGAGGGTGAGGAGGTTGCCACATTTGCCGCCGCATTTTCCCTCACGTCTTTCTTCTTCTTTCTATCTCCCGCTCTTCTCGCTCGCCTGCGCCTGCTATTGCACCTTTTTGCGGCGTTACTTAGTGCAGTAGAGAAAACGCTCTCAGTGTCCCGCTGTCGTCGTCACAGGGGTTTGGTGCGTGAGCGAATGCGGCTGGCTGATATCCCAGCGTGGCCGTACTGGACTTGCGTTCAACTCCGTCCTCCACGGAGGGGACACGGTTCGATGCTGGGGTCGTTGTCTTCTTGCGGAATTCACGCGATGGCGTTGCGAGACTGCCGCTCCTTGGTCTTCCCACCAAGGCTTCACCCCCTCTCCCACCGTAGCAGCGGGACTGTCAACCACATCGTCAGGGGAGTGTAGCAACACGTGAATCTGATCCTGCTGGGGCAGAGCGTGGCGCAGCTGACGGCGACGGTACTGGGTTGCCTCGTACTCATCCTCTAATCGCAGCTGCTGGAGGCGCATGTTCAGCTCAGCGAGAGTGGGTACGTCACGGCGAGGTAGAGGGACTCGTGGGGTAGCACAGGTACATGGAGCCGCAGGGTCTGGCGCGTAGCAATGCACTGGTGGCTGTGATTGGGGTTCACTAGTCATGATGGAGGAGCTGGTGTACGTGTCGTACGACTCAGCCCGGTAAAAGCGACACTCCCGCTGCTGCGGAGGCACCGCCTCGGCATGGCCGGCAACATCCTTCTCTTCTCTCCGAGCGAGAAGGGTAGTCCGGTTTTCAGAGACGGAGACGTGAGGTCCTCTTGCCACCCCACTCCATTGTTTGAGGTGGTGTGGTGAGCAACCTCGATACGCCACGGCCACCACGTGCTGCTGCTCCTGCTGCTGTTCCTTCTCGAACTCCACCTTGGTTTCACGCATCTCCTTATACATTACAGCTGTGCCCAAATTCCCTCTTGCCTCTGTGGCGAGGGGTTGCATGTTTGGTTTGATAGGCCTGACCATGGGCACCGCGGTGCCGCTGTGTCGGGCGGTGCCGCCACGGTCGGGGCGACTTCGCGTAGGGCGTGTCTGCGCTGTTGTAGCGGTCACCGTCGCTTGTGTCGGAACAGCCTGGTTGCTCCGTGCCGTGCGGAGTTCATGATACGGGTTAAATGATGATGGTGATGTGTGCCGATGCCCGTTATAATCAGCAGCGGCAGGCGGCCGTTCCGGACGACTGCCGGGATATCTGGCCCGCGTGTGCGCCGGAGAGCTGTTTCGTGGCTGCGCTTTCCAGGGCTGGGAAGAGTATGGTGCACCATAATACCCGTGTGATGTCAGCAGCATTCGAGCAGGCGATACCTTTCGTGGTGGTTTCCGTCGCGGCTCCGTCCGGGCGGTCTCCTGTGGCTTCAGCAGGCTGGGCACGTAGTTGCGCGGCGTCGGTGGTTTGGGTCGTCGCGGCTCCGCTCCTTCCTCACCCCCGCCGAGGGAAACAAAAAAGGCCGGATAGGTTTTCTTCCGCTCCGTCTTCGGTTCGGCGGCCTCGCCGGTCGATGCGGCCGTAGGGCTTGGCGCGGCATCTGCCGGGCGTATGCCACGAGCCGGCCTCTCAAACTCTCCCTGAGACTCTTCGCTGCCCATGCAAACCGGCGCAGCTGACACCCATGTGCGGACAGGAGTGTGCTCATCCATGAGAGCTACGTTGTCCATCTCCCTTCGGTCCCCTTGCGGCGGGGTTGGTGGCGAAGGACGTTGCGATGCGGACGAAGCGCTCGCCTGCTGTACGGCCGGTACATGCACCGGTGCTGCGCCATTTTGGAGTGCACCGTCACCGGCGATCTCGGGAGGTGACGATGCTCGGTAAAAGGGTGCCAATGGGAGTGGAGGCACACCCTCGCTCGAGGTTGCTGCCCCTGCAGGGGCTCCGCCGTGCTGTCCGAGTGGCTGAGACGTTACTTGAACGCCAGCAGCTGGGGCAGCTGTCACTCCCTCTACCGTTTCCAGCCCTGCCGTCGCCACGCGAACAGAATAATGCGAAAACGCCGTGGATGACTGCTGCACGTGGTGGTGCTGAGGTGGGTAGGTGGCTGTATATGGAGCTGGCCTCGCCAACACTGCGTAACTCTCCTGAACACCTCCATCGAAAGGCTGCTGTGGCTTTGACATCGCGGGGTGCTGATGCGAATGTGCAGGCGCATATGCCGGAACGGGTGGTAGCGTGGATGCTTCCGGCTCTAAGGTCGGCTGTTCGTGAGGGACGAAGAAAAAGGCTTGCGATTGCTGCGGCTGCTGTGCGTGCGAAAGAACACGATAGACCGAAGGAGGCATCATCGATGGAGCTTGCTGCTGGCGTTGAGGCAGCGGTGAGGTGCCCACATCAAAACGCGCGTCGGAGACGGCGTCGACTGTATCCCAATATCCACGATCGTCCATTCCATCTGCAGAGGATGGCCATGACGTTTGTACCTGTCTTTCTGCGCGTCGTACCCGCAGCGATGCAGACGGAGGCGCTTGCTCTGCGGTGTCACCGGAGGTTGGGAGAGCAGCAGAGGTTCTGATCTCGAACGTTTTGCGCTGCGCAAACTCGCGCTGCTGCGAGCGATGATGCGCTGCGCAACACAGCTTCCGCGCCGAGACCGGTTGCAGACCACAACGAAGGCAAATCAGTTCGCCGCACCGCCAACAGGGAGACGTGGTGTCGATGCGGTAGCAGTGTGGGCACATAGGCCTGGGCCCAGGAAGTGGCCCAGTACCGCGGACCTCGACGCATTCCAGTTCGCGAGGATGACGCTGTTGCTGCAAGGATTCCGTCCCAGCCCGGGTTGTGCTGCGCTGAGGCGGTGGTGCGTACTCCATAGCCGCCACTTCTGGGGCGACCGGCTCCGGCTCATTGTAGGTGTGTCCATTTCTTCGGCCTGTCATCACGGCAGGAACGGGAGTGATGACCGTCCCCCGGGATAGAGATCCGCGCTTAGTGGCGGCGTAGGGCTGCCGCTGTTCTACGGATGCTGCTGGCGGTTGGCGGATCTGCTCAGCATCCACGCCGCTCGATCTCTCGGCTCCTGTACGAGACGCGCAGGATGTGAATAAGGCGCGCGATGCGGCGCCTCGTGGGTGGTACGAGGGTAGCTGAAGTGGCTGTGACGCACTTGCCATGGGGATGTACCCGGACTGTGCGTATAGAGAGAAGTTGGCTCGCGCACCGGCTCGAGAAGGCCTCCAAGCACTATCGTCAAAGTACACGGACGAGGCGCTGAGGGGAGCGTTGCTTGCTTCCGAAGGCGTAACTTCTGCCGCAGTTTCTGCTGCCGTGGCAGCGGCGGTGGCAGCCGGTGTTTTCGACCCTGGTGCAGCTCGCGTTGGTGATATAGGTGAGCGTGGCGTCATAGATGATCTCATCAATGGACTTTCCTCTGCATGTGATGCGTTCCCTCCGGGGGAAGGCATGCCGGCACGTCGCTGCACCATTTCTGAGGGTAGGGAGTTGAGGTGGTCCTCGTGGGCAAATGGCCGCCAATGTGCAAGGGACGACTGAGATTGTCGTTCAGCAACTTCGCTCGTCGTATAGGATGACTCGATGCCTTTCACATCGCGAGCAGCTCGCAGGCGATCGCCCTCACGGCGATGGTAACGCCGTTCACTCAGCTCCAGATCCTTATCGGCGCGATCGCGCAACGTCTGTGCTCGCTGCTGCGCCTCCACAATCTCCTGCACCGCGGAGCGAATAGCTGTGCGGATGACATCGGCAGGCTCCATCGAAGTCGCGAAGGAGGTGTCGATGCCCGCCGCAGCGCCACTCCGCTGCTCGCGCCCCCCATCCGCCGCAGATGATGGGGGCGTCGCACGGGTTGTCAAGACAACTTGCGGCGGAGTCGAGACCGTGCCTGCTACGCGAGTGAAGTTAGCGGTAGCCACACTCACACGCTGCGAGGACGACTGCGGCAGCTGGGCCGCAGAAGAAGTTCGGGAGGAAGAGGGCGCTAGTGGTGGCGTGTGCGATGGGAGAGAAGTTGAAAAGGATTTGGGCTGCGTAACCCACGCAGGCACGGAGACTCCGGACGAGACGTGTAGCGAGGGAATGGAGGGACCTCCTGAGGAGATCTTCGCTTCAATTCGACTATCATCAGCAGCAGACCTGCTTTGTCCGTGCAGCGGCAGCGGCGTACGGTTCGACGGAGTCGTGTGCCGCGACGACTGACTGCGCAAGTCGAACTCGCGGAGACTGTCCCGGGCACTTCGCACACGCTGTGACGCCTGCTGCACTTCTGCTTCCCGGGCTTGCTGCCGTCGTTCGATTTCAGCGAGCCGCTCCTGCGCCTCAGCGGCCGCGCGTGCCGCCTCTTCACGGGCCGCCCGCACCGCCTCCATGGCGTGTGACTCAATCTCGGCGAGACGACAGAGCGCTGCCTCTTTCTCACTCTCCTGCTTAGCCATCTGCAGGAGGTGATCTGCCCGCATCCGTTGTTGCCATTCATCTTCACGGCGCTGTGCCTCGAAGGCGGCCCGTACAGCGTCAGCGGCCGCCAGTTCAGCCGCCTCCTCGCGTGCTCGGTGCACGGCCTCCTGTGCCCGCTGCTGGGCCTCCTCCAACTGGCGCTGGGCAGCTTGCAGCTTTGCTTCTAGTACCGCTCGCTTCTCCTCCTCCGCAAGCGCCTGCATCGTCGCTGCATGCTGTGCTCTGCGCGAAACTTCGTCTTGTAGGTCTGCTAGCTGACCCTGCAGAACTTCTTCGGCCACTACCCGTGCTTCGTGGATGCGTTGCTCGGCACGCTGCTCAGCTTCGTATAAAAGGCGTTGTGATGCCAACTGCATTAGCTGACGTTCCTGCTCTGCCTCAGCGCGTATAGATGCCTCCTCCGCCACGCGCCGTTCTGCCTCACGCAAGCGTTCCATTGCAGCCTGCAACTCTACAGCTCGGGCGGCATCGCGAGCCTGTAGCTCCTCAAGCTGCACAGCTGTCACGGCGGTGTCGCCTTGTGGGGGCGGTGTCGAAGCACTCACCTGCTCCGCCGTTCCTTCCTCCAGTTCCTCGCTATGGTCCATCAGCGACTGCGCAGCGGGTGCCGTTGGCGCTCTTCTCCTATTCGCCTTGGCTGCTATGACGGTTGGTGCATCCGATAGCATGGAGGATGCGTCGTACTCTTCTATCACCGTTTGGACGGTGTGTTGCGCCAGCAGTTCTCGTTGCCGAAGTGCCGAGACACCTTGGAGGAAGAGAATAAAAGCAGTTCGACGCTCCTCCCTTTCCATCTCCCGGGTGATGGTGCGCCCCTCTGCTTCATCGGCCTCCAACTCATCCTGGTCCCACCGAAGTCGTTGAAGTTGGAGGGACTGCCGGTGCACCGCAGCTCTCCGATCTTCCCCAAGTGCTTGTCGTTGTTCCTCCTCCGCGCGTGCCCGCAGCTGTAACGAGTGGTGGCTCCATAGGAGGCTGCGCGTTGCTGCCTCGTATTCGGCGAACGAAAGACGCCCACGCGCTTCCTCTTCGATGAGTTCTACGGCATCCTCACGAAACTGGATTTGGGAACGAGCGTAACGTAGCTCGTCGTACTCCTGCTGCACGCGGTCCCCTTCAGCGGTGGCAGCAAGCACACGATCGACGCGGGCACCCGAGAGCAGCCACGACCACGAGTTGGCCTCTGCCTCCCAAATTTCCGTTCGTGCGTCGCTTTCCTCCACGTCGATTAGCGTGCGGTCTTGCCTCTGAGATGCCCATTGCTGTAAAGCAGCTGATGAGATCCACTCAGCGGCGCTGCGCTCGTAGTTGCGCCACACCGCCGCCTCAGTATCCTCTAGCGCCTCACGCGCCAGAGCCTCGCGGTCGAGCAGCGACTGCCGGGCAAACCGTGATTGCTCCTCATGCTGCCGCTGCTGGTAATCCCTCGCTTCCCGCTGCTGGTAATCCCTCGCTTCCCGCTGCCGTGTCACCTCCTCTCGCTCCACGTCGATGAGGTGCTGGCGTGCCCTCGCCTCGCTTTCCTCTATGAGCCTTGCCTCCGCGGTCTCTCTCGCGACAACGTCGTCGAGTGCAACCGTCGCCCTCGCAACGGCATCCGCTTGCGCCTTGGCCGCTGCTGCTGCTGCGGCTGCAAAGGCCTCAGCTTCCGCTCTTGCGGCAGCCTCCCTAGCCTCCGTCGCCTTCTGCGCCTTTGCCACCACCTCCTCCGCTTGCTTAGCTGCCTCAGCCACCGCCGCTATACGAGCCGCCAATATGTGAGGGGCACCCGCGGAGGTCCACTCAGCGGCGCTGCGCTCGTAGTGAGCTCGTACAGCTTCCTCAGCTTCCTCCAGCGCCTCACGCGCCAGAGCCTCGCGGTCGAGCAGCGACTGCCGGGCAAACCGTGACTGCTCCTCATACTGCCGCTGCTGGTAATCCCTCGCTTCCCGCTGCCGTGTCACCTCCTCTCGCTCCACGTCGATGAGGTGCTGGCGTGCCCTCGCCTCGCTTTCCTCTATGAGCCTTGCCTCCGCGGTCTCTCTCGCGACAACGTCGTCGAGTGCAACCGTCGCCCTCGCAACGGCATCCGCTTGCGCCTTGGCCGCTGCTGCTGCTGCGGCTGCAAAGGCCTCAGCTTCCGCTCTTGCGGCAGCCTCCCTAGCCTCCGTCGCCTTCTGCGCCTTTGCCACCACCTCCTCCGCTTGCTTAGCTGCCTCAGCCACCGCCGCTATACGAGCCGCCAATATGTGAGGGGCACCCGCGGAGGTCCACTCAGCGGCGCTGCGCTCGTAGTGAGCTCGTACAGCTTCCTCAGCTTCCTCCAGCGCCTCACGCGCCAGAGCCTCGCGGTCGAGCAGCGACTGCCGGGCAAACCGTGATTGCTCCTCATACTGCCGCTGCTGGTAATCCCTCGCTTCCCGCTGCCGTGTCACCTCCTCTCGCTCCACGTCGATGAGGTGCTGGCGTGCCCTCGCCTCGCTTTCCTCTATGAGCCTTGCCTCCGCGGTCTCTCTCGCGACAACATCATCGAGTGCAACCGTCGCCCTCGCAACGGCATCCGCTTGCGCCTTGGCCGCTGCCTCAAGGGGCTCTGCGGGACTGCGTAGGTCTTTCACCGCCGTTGCACCTTCTTTGGTGAGCGATACTGCATGACTTTCCAGTGTACCATGGGGGTAGCTTGATGCCAAAGCATGGTCTTCCGCTTCATCATTTTCCTGCGTGACGCGCGTCTTCCGGGCTGCCGTCATAGGCGACAACGTTCCCTCCACTGAGGCAGACTCTACGATGGCGGAGTTGACGCCAGGAGTACTGGATACGACTGAAGGTCCATCGTCTGCGCTTACTTTTGATGCTTGTTTCATCTCATCGCGCAACTGCGCTTGAGGATCCGCGGCTTTGCTGGCTGGCGTTCGATGCCGACTGCGGCTCGTACTATGGCCTCTGTTGCCGGACTTGCGTGTAGAGGCGCGCTGCGACAGCTCGTCATCTGATGTCGCGCTTACTTGGTCGGCCAAGTCAGAGAGTGATGTGGAGTCCACTCGAAGGTGACGTTCCTGCGAGGTGGGAGACGGTGTGGTCTCGAACTCCACCTCCAGTCCACGCCGGACACGAATTGCTGTATCTTCCTCCTCCATACGCTGCTTCATTACAGCACGAGCATGGGCTTCCACGTCTTCAACAATGCCACGCTCTTCGGCTTCCGTCTCCTCACAGTCATCGAACAGCGGTTGATGTTGGCCGACTTCTTCGACGTGAGAAGACGACGCGGGATGCCCATCGGCCGTCCTCGTTGCGGAAGCCTTCGACGACGATTTCCCCGTCTTCTTTGTGGATCCAGCAGTCTTCGCTTCCACTTCTGATGCTCTCAGTGTCGTTGGTGCGACAGCGGTAGGACCTTCGCCATCGGCAGCCCCTTCTCCCTCATCGATGGTGCGCAGTACCAGCGGAGGTGGAATGGGGAAGGTCTGCTTCGGGTCCAGAATGGTGGGCGGAAGTTTTGGGGCAGGCAGCGACCGCGAACGCTCCTTGGTCCGCAAGCCTGCCTCGGTAGCCGCAGTGGTCGCGGCAGGAGCCGATAGATGAGGAGATGGTTTCGGTGGAGCCACAGCCGTGATAGCGTAGAGTCCGACGGATTTATTTGCCTTGGCTGCAGCTTCGGCAGCACGGCGTTGCTGCTGCTCGCGCGCTCTCTGACGTCGCACCTCAGCGGGATCGAGTGGCAACGCGTCAACGGCGCCCTGAGTCAGTGGCGGAGATCCTCCTCGCCCTTGTTCCCCATCACCCGCAGGGGCATCTCCGTCTTGGGCTAGCCTGGTTTCCGCGTCGTCCGCCTCCCTGCGCACGCCCGCACCCCCATCCCCTGCGACAATGGAGGTCGTTGGGTTCACGGGGAACTGCACTGAGTTTGAACGCCGCTTCGAAGACCCGCTTTTTCCTTTCAACGCGCTGCGATGTGGCGTAGCATGCGCTGCCGTACGGTGCGAACGAATCGACGACACGCCATCATCGATTGCTACTCGGTCTGCTTCCCCGTCAGCTGCGCTGCGTGTACGGCGCCTGCCGGACTGCGCAAGCCGCGACACGCAGTGACACTGCGGACAGAAGATGAGACGACCGGCGTTGTCGCAATGAACGAGAGCACATGGCTGACAAGCATAATGACGGCAGTCTACGAGGGAAAAGAAAGGAAAGAGCGGTGCGTGTGGGTCCGAAGCCAACGGGGTGGCGCGGCGGAGGCAGAACGTGCAGGTTTCTCGGTCGGAAACGCTTTGCCCTGGAAGCCGTGTGGAGGCCACCGAAATGTTTTCGGACTGCAGCCCCGCCATACCCAACTTTGAAGAAAAGGACGAGTAGTTGGGTGGTGGTGGCGGTGGTGGGTTGTACTCAAAGCCAGTGATAGCCGTGATATTCTTCTCTTCCCTAGAGCGCGTAACGATGCAAACGCGAAAATGTGTGGTGAATGAAGTTTCATAGAAGGGATAGAAGAAAAGAAAAGAAGATATATACGTTTCTGTTGTATTTGATGTTGGGGGGCGTGTATGCCGGGAGATGGCCCTCACAGATCAGGAAATAATCTAGAACGTGGCGTGCAGACACGACCGACGCAGACAAGTTCTCGCTCCCCGAACTTCGTTCCAGTTCTACGGCTGTCTTTCCCAAATCGCCACACAATATCTGCAGAGCGTATGAGGAACGCCCCAAACCTCTGTTATCCGACAGTCTCAGAGAAGCACAAAAAAAATCTAACAAAGGGGACGCTTTTACGCGGCAGCGCATGCCTGCAACATGTTATGAGGAGGAAGGCAGATGAAGAAATGAGAGGGAGAAGTAAGCTGAGTCCAGTGATTCCTTTTTTTCCCGCACTTATACCCCCCTCACCCCATCCACTACACACGCACAATGCGTCTTGGATTGAGGTGTGTATGTCAGGCGCAGCAATAAGCGGCCCACCACACTTCGCGTGCGCGCGCAGACGAGAATGCGGACTCAGCGTTGAGGGTGGTGGTGGTGGTGGCAAGAGAGAGGGATGATGAAGCTGTATGGAGAACGAGGAGATGGGTTGGGAGGCTGGATCTCTGCGACACCATTTTGCATCTCGATAATGACGTTGATGATGAAGAAGCAAAGACGTAAACAAGGCTATTATTATTCCCTCCTCTCCCCTCCAAAAAAATGAAAAGGAGAAGCAGGGGAAGGAAAGGGGATGCCAAGTGGTCCCCCTCCTCCTCCTCCACGAAGGAACGCCACCCTCAAGAGATACGAATTTCCGAGGTCCTTCTAGCTTTTCTTGCATTCAGTTCGTTTCTTTCCGGCGTGTTGTATGGCTTCCATTTTTTTTTTGGGCGGTGGTGACAGTCAGGGAGAGGATATCCGCACCACGCGACATGCGGTTAGAGGAAATGCCCCCCTCCCCCCTCCTTTCAAGAAGTCTATACATAATGCAGAGACAACGGGCATCAAACAGAGGTGCAGTATCACCTACAGATGCTTCACCACGCATTCCAACATCACCGCACTGCCACCTCAGGCCAACGCTTAGCGAGAAAGGAGAAAAAAGAGGGGAGACCCGTGCGATTCCTGTTGCGAAATATGTCAGAACGGCAAGAGTGGGAGGGAGGTGTGTGTGTGAGGGCTACGTGATGCAACCACACAAAAGGCTTGTGTAGGAAATGGATGTGCAGAAGATGGAGAAAGAGCCAAGAGAAAGAGAGAGAGGGAGAGGGAGAAAGGCGAGAAGTAGATCGAGTTCCAATAATGTAGAGAAATACCAAATACAACGACGAGTAAAGCACACACCCACCCACCACAACCGTGCGAAGACAGGCGCGATCCTTCTCCACGGTGCGATCAGCCCAACGTGCGTCACCGATCCCGTGCGATATCCCAATTTTGGAAAGGAGAGATGATGCCTATCCTCTTCGAACGAACGCAAGAAGCAACAACAAGATGGAGCACGAAACACTGCGGCTGTCACCTGCAACGCAGAGGACGGAGGGGCGGGAGCACGGAAGCTTCATTTTTTTTGTTGTGTTCCAAAAGGAATATATCTGTTCGAGCCTCGACTGAAACAATTCGAGACGAAACACAGCGACCACCAGAGCATCCTCAGGTGAAGAGGAGCGGAAATGCAGACAGAAGAAAGAGAGCTATGTGGCCGAGTTCCCATAGTCTTTCGTAGCGTTACATCACCTTGAAACAATGCTTCTCGATAAGGGATGTTCAAAAAATTTTCCTCGTTGTTGGGGGAAAGGAAGGATGGCATAGAAGAGGAGGTGGGGGTGGGGGTGGTGGGAAGGGAGAGGGAGCTGCTTGATAGGGCGAATACCAGCGAAACGTTCAGACCGATCTGTGCAGCCGTGCTGCGTCGAAGGAATTGTTTCTCCACCCATGCAAAAGCGGAACTACTCTCCCATGGATCCCCGGAATGAGTCGTAGCTCATGTTTGAACGCTCTGCGGTTTTGAAAGGATCGGTTCACAGACCCAATAATAAAAAAGGAGGAACAATCCGACGTGAGTGCAGGGGTATGCGTGTCTGCATGTTTGTGCGTGAAAAAGAGAGAAGAGGGATCGCTATCGAATTGTGTGCGCAACGGGCAGCAACGAGTTGTTTTGTGTAATTGCGTAGAGCAGTGGAGTGTGTGGCCATGATGAAAAGAGAAGAAGATGCAGAGAGAGGTGGACAGGAAGTGGAAGCCGAAGGAGGAGTGGGGCGACGCATCAGCGTCGTTCGTGTGAAAAGTAGAAATTAGGGCATCAAGAGCACCAATAAAATGTAGCGACGTTAAAATGGGAATCTGCTGCCTTTTTAGTCAGTTTGAGGGGGAGGGGGGGGGCAGGAGGAGGAAAGGAGAACAGGGGGTGCTCGGGAGAAGCGCCCTCCTTGCGTGTCTGTGTTTGGAGTGGAGGGAAGCGAGAGGAGGGCGCGACCGAGCAGACGGAGCGGTTCGAGAGAAGATCGCTGGCCTCTCCTTGAGACCGCTGCGGCCGCTCTGCTCTCCATCGCCCGAACCGAAAGGAAGAAAAGGGGCAACACAGCCCCAGATGGGCGTCTTGAGGCATGAGCGCCCCCCCCCCCCTCTCCCCCAGTTGTGCTCCCTGCTATACTGGATTGCCTTTCCCTCTCCTACCTCCTTCTCCGCCTTACTGCAGTGGAGGGCAAAGTGAGGAAAATGTGTTGTTGTTTACTATTATTATTTGTTTCGGAGGAGCCGCCGAGAAAGCGGGATATACATTTGCACGAAGTGGGCGAGGAGAAAGGGAAAGGGAGAGATGAGGAGCGAGAGGGAAGACCCTTTTTCGTGTATAGCGCCTCCCTTCCTTCCCCCGCCTCTGTGCCTTTTCGAGAGTATTTGCATCGAGGGGGCGGAAATCGTTACAGAGAAGACGCGCTGCGCGGTATCGTGCAGAACACCGCGTCGAAGCACAGAAAAGAGGTGCAGCGAATGCAAAAAAAGAAAAGGTTGAAAGCCCCCCTCCAAAGCGATCGTCTTTCCTCACCCATGGTGCACCAGCGACGATGACGAGGCACGCGTAAACAGTCTAAAGCGGCAAACGGAACGCCTACAAACCTTCCCTTCACTGACAAATCAACAAACTACAGCATCATCACAGCATCGCCAGGGAAGTACGTATTGGGTGGGGCTGGGGAGGGGTAGGCCCCTTTCCCTCCTCCCTCATTTCTGCGTGCCATATCATCACTCCAGAAACGGTCCCGATCCTCTTTCAGTCTCTTCCTCTCCAAAACAAGCACACGCAAGTACAAAACATTATGCCTGCTACGGAGAGGGCCAAAAGCCATCCGGGCAATATCCCGAGTTTTTCTTTTTTGTGTATGTGTGGGATCTACCGGTGCCCTCCCTGGACTTTAAGGGAGGGGAGGGTAGTCTTGGCTTCCATCTCACGCAGCACAGCTGCCGTGTCCCCTACTTCTTCAACGTCATAGTTTGGCGTAACAAGCAGACCCATCTGCTCCGACAGTTGCGCTCCGGTAGCAGCGGTGAACCGCTTCAGCAGAACGCGCATGAGGGATTGCTGCGCTGCAGTAGCTATCCCGCCAACGGGGGTCACCTGCGTAAACGTGAATGCGGACCCATCTTCGTCTTGAGCCTCGTGCGCAGCGTCTTGCATCGGGCGCTCTGGGACCACGTTCCCATCTTCCATGCCCCTTGGCGTGATGAGACTGGAGGGTGGCAGCCGTGACCCGGGTCGTTCGGATGGCCGACCGCTCCGCGAGATCACCGCCGATTTCAACGACTGCGATGCCCTGCTGTGCAAAAGTCGTCGACGTGATACCCACTCGTCCAGGCGGGCGGCCAACGCGATCGGTGAGCGCCCCGATGCAGCACCGGCCGACAGTGGCGCCGTCAGCGATGCGTGATGATCGACAGTGCTGAGGGGGAGCGTACGGCTTGTGGAATGCGGCGATGAGACGTCACCCAGCACAAAGGGAGGCACGTTCAACAGCGGCACCACTTCCGTTGCCGTTGTCGCAGCATCCGCGGAGCGACCGAATGCTACGGGCCGGCTGCTGAATTGTTTCCATTGCGTGACCGAAAGTCGCTCCGCCAGATTGCGCATCACCGCAGCCGGTGTCGCCCGTGCCCCACCCAGGCTGGAATCGACGATACCAGATAGGAGCATCGGGGTCAGGGACACCAAAAGTGCCGCATCGTATCGACGCTCCGCCTTATCTACCAACTCCGCTGACGTGTCGTCGGCTGCCTTGCGCGCGAAGAGGGAGCGGAGCAACGGGAGATCGCTTGGCGGGATGTTGGATGCACCACCTCCTTCGCCATCGGCACGGAAGGGCTCCCTCCTTCCGCAGCGAGGTCCGAGAAGCGAAATTTGGGTTGCGCGCGTCGCCAGCATCTTCGCACGCCGTTTTTCTTCGGCAGTGGCACCAGCACGACGGCTGACATCACCGCCGGTGCAGCGTGTGATCACCTCAGCCAAGTTGCCGCCAACCGCGCCACCCACACGGTCAAGCAACACACCAGCGGACCGCTGAAAGGAGGTGCGAGAGACGACACCGGTGTTTCGATCACCAGCGCTTTTTGCGAGGCCGACATTGCTGGCCCGAGCACTGGTGCCCCCTCCGCGCCGTGAGCTGCTGTGCCGCCGGTCCTCTTCCACCAGGGCATCATCATTGTTCTCCTCTATCGTATCCGTCACGTCCTCGGTCGCAGGAAGCGTCAGTGGATAAACGACGAACTGCTGACACTCAAGCAGAAATACAATATCCATCTGCGATAATCGTGGCGGCTGCACCGGTGCGTGCGCCGTAGACCCGGCGACGTGCGAAGCGCCCCCAGCGATGCTGGCCGCTGAGGCTCGGGAAACCTCGCGGGAATGTGCGGCGAGCGGCGGTACTGCCGCTGACCCCGTGCCGGCCGAAATGATATGGGGGAGTGCGAGGCCATTCCCGCCGGCCTTGGAATTGGCGAGGCCCTTCGTCTGCTCTCCCTCGCCGGTGCCTTCACCGCCAGCCGAGCGACTGCCTTGGCGACGGGCTCCGTCGCTGTTTTCGGACTTCGGCTTCGCCAGCTGTTGTAATGTAGGCCTTTTTAATACAGAGGGCGGCAGGAGGAGACGACTGTATGCGCTCAGGACGAGTCCTGCCTCGTCATCGCTGCCGAGACGTGCGACATCACTTGTGCCGTGCCGCTCTTCGTTGTGGTCGAGGCCGGCCGAGGTGGCGTCCGACGACAAACCTGGGGCGGTGTGCAGCTCCCCATAGAGGCGGACGAGCTCGTCCTCGAACGAGCAGAGCCCCAGGTGAAGCAGACTCACCTCCTCGCTCAACAATATCGGCAAGACGCCGGGAACGCCTTTGCTGCCGGCAGTGCCACTCTTTTTCTTCGTGCTCTTCGATCCTGAGAGGGCGGAGGATGATAGCCGCTGAGCTTCGAAAGCGTTGTGCCACAGCACCGCCTCGCTAATCACGGGATGCCGCTGCGCTTCCCATTCCTTCCGCCGCTGCGCCGCTGTGGCACGAGCCAGGTAGGCTAGCGCAGTTCCTGTGGAGGGCTTTTGCTTTCCACCGGCATCACCGCGATCGGTGATCTGATCTGCGGATATTCGTGTCTGGGCCGCTACCTGCTCGAAAAGAAGGGCCTTGGCGCGTTCTTGTTGCTGCCGCCGGCGTCGACTCACTATGAGCTGCCGGCGCTCGTGGTTCACAAGAGCGGCGATACGGCGATCCTGCATCTGTTGTTGCTGTTTTTGTGTCCGGGTCGGACTTAGAGCTCCATGCTTGGGTACCCTGTCGTCTTTGAGCAGCTGCTCCACCGCCCTATCGGTGATGGCGCTGCGGGCGAGCGCTGTTACCGAGCGGTTTGCGGTGGAGGCGAGCTCCTCTCCCGTTGTGTCGAGCAAGGAGACGAAGCTGTCCGATGCAAGGACGAGACGTGGTACGGGAAAGAAACGAAGCACCTCTCTCTTCCGACGCCGGGGAACGGACGATGCTGCACCGCGGCTTCGGTGTGGAGCAGCTTGACCTTTCCTCTGTGCACCGCCCCCGCTGCTGACACCGTCTTCATCGTCGATGTCTTCGTCCTCATCGCTAGAGCGGGAGTCGTGCGCAAATGCGTAGGACTCCCCAATCTCGCCGGATTGTCCGTCTTGGGCGTTGCCAGGGGAGAAGTAGACGACTCGTTGGAAGACTCGAGGGTTGGGTCGGTAGGTAGGCGGAACACACCCGTACCATTGGAGAAGCTGAAGCATGGCGGGCGTGTGGGCGTACTCAAAAGCTGTTAAGCCATGCGCATTGACGCGCAGCATGCACCGCAAAAAGGATCGCGGGACGACGTCGATCATCCTGCTTTGCGGATCCGACTGACGGCGCTGTCTCTGCCCACGCCTGGTCCGCCCATCTGCACCCCAGCAACACACGTCATCCTCCTCGTCAGAGTCGCTCGCACCGCGGGGATCCTCAGTGGCGCTGTTCATGTCGTCTAACGGGAAGCGGCCTGGACGCCCGCACACCGGCTCCGGGTCCAGCCCGTTGGATACGAACCAGAAGTAGCAGTACTCTAAATAGTACTCCGCCAGTTGACACTGGTCGTGTATGACGAGCAGGTGGAGGAGTGTGTCTTGGTGGTGCCGGCTCTGATAGCGCAGGCTGAGATGTAGCTCTCTGGAGGAGTCCGTGGTGCCGACGTCGTTGCTGCTGCTGCTACTGCAGGTGCTGCTGCGGCTGGGAGCTCCTGATTGAGCTCGCGGCTTCTCGCGCGGCGCGCTTGGAGCTACTGTGCCCGCGAGGAAGAGGTCCAGCACCGACACCGAAAGTGCGCACCGCTGCTCCAGAAGAAACATGATGGTATCCAGCGTCGCGCTCGATGGACGTGGGGATCGCAGCAGACGTGTAGAATGTAGGGCCCAATCCATCTGAAGATACATGAAGTAGACCGGCTCTACCGCTCGGGGCGAGACTGCGATTAAGGTGCCCGCTTTCGGAACTACGGGAAGCTCCACGCCCTCAAAGGCGAACAAAACACTCGATCGCCCTCGAGGGCGGTTCCGATGCGGCTGCGGTGTAAGGTTGGGGACGTTGACTTTCATTTTTATGGCAGATTGCGGGCAATCGTTATCTTTCCTTTCCTCACGGGCCTTGGCCACGCTGGAACCGCAGACAAGAGCTTCGGTTTTTTGCACTACTGCCGAGGTATCTGGTTCGCCAACTCTATCGTCTACCTTGCGATGGCTACCGACGACCGGATAGAAGGCAGACGGAAGTGGCGATGGCAGCGGCGGCCACACCGCTGCTTTCTCGCCACCGTCCTTTTTCGTAGCGACAGCATCGAGCGTCCCCGTGGGCGTGCTGTGTTGAGATGCGTTCAAGTTCGAGTTGACCAACAGCTGCGACCCACCAGGAAGCGTCGGTCGTGAGTGGATAACCGATGCCGAGAAGGAATCTGCATCAGTGTTGCTGGCTCGGGAGGTCGTTCGCGCCGAAGGTACACCGAGAATGAAGGTTGCTCCACCTAGACCCCAACTCACCGCGGTGACTCGCCGTCGTTGCTCCTCACGAGCTTTGAGGCGACTGCGGTCATTCTGAACACAGCTCTCGATGAAGCGCAACTCCGCATCCGCGGCATTGACAACCGGATCTTCTTCGGTGTTCCCTTTACCATCCTTCCTTCTTTTATGCGGAAGGGGAGTAGTAGGCGACAGCGCGTTTTGCCCACCTGGGATCCACGCGTCACTCAAGACGGCTGCTGATAACTCTTGCTTCGCAGCGCACGTTATCGCCGATGCTTCCACGACCGAGGGGTGCTGAGCAGATGACACCTCGGCAAGGATGGGGGACGAATACTTCGAGGGGCTGCGGGCAGCGAGGCTCTTCTCTGAGAGATGGCCGGTTATACGAGCCTCTGGCCCTTCGAGGGACTCGGAAACCGACCGTGACACCATCGGTGCAGCACGGATGTCAGGGATTTCTGTGAACGATCTGAGCGTGTGCGTCGCGCCTCTGCACTGCTCCGGTAAAACTGTACCTCTCTGCGCGTTACGCTGTGCTTTGCCCGCACGGCGCTCGCCATCGTCGTCATCGCCAACCTTGAGGTCGACACTGCCTCTGGCATGGGGCAGCTCTAATGATTTTCGCGCGCCAGACGGTAGTAAACGTGGACTGTTGTCCATAAACTCTTCTCCCTCGCCCACCGTAGCGTCTACTTCCACCTCCATTCCTTCCGGCATTCCACTGTGGACGTCAACCCGATCGTAACGCATGGGGTCCATCTGTGAGCGTACCTCTAGTGGTGCTGAAGTGTATAGGTGACGTAGAGTGGAAATGCTGGCGGCCGCGACGGCAAGTAGGTCCACGTGGCGTTCTTGGAGCGCCTCGCGCCACAACACACGCTGCAGCCGCTCTAGCACCACAGCTGCCTGCGAAGCTGTGGATACCCCAGCGAAGGACGGGTAGCTTCCGAGGATCGCTGCTGCGGCCACCTCCATGCCCCGCGCGCTCAGCGTCTGTGGCGAGTTCAAGGAGAGGGTCTGGCTCTGCTGGAGTTGTTGAATGTTGCTGATGTGTTTCTGCACGATATCCGGCAACCGCAATTGAAGCAAGTATCGCAGGACGTTCTTATCATCGTAGCGCACGGCGAGCTCGATGGTGTCCCACAGCAATGTACCGCTCAGACCGCGTGTTTTGGTGACGGCGGCGGTGTTGTTCGGTGGGGTAACTGTCGCCGTCTCATGCACTCTCGGCTGATGCAGCGTTTGTAGAGCTCCCTTTTTCAGGCGCGATTCCCCGCCAGCCGCTGCCGTGGGTGGCATGGGGCTGCCGTGGGGGGTAGGAGAGCCTGTGGCGGACGTATTCGTCGCCACTCCCGATACAGCAGACGGAGGTACCGGCTGGACCGTCTTGCCCATCAGCGTCTCTGCAACCGACATGGACATGAGCTGAAGAAAGAGAGAGGTGCGTCGTACGAGATGCGACCAGTTGGATAACGCTACTGGCGCGAGCCGTGCCTTTGCCTGCTTCTTCGAGGTAACAGACGATTGGAAAGAGGCAGAGAAGGACCCCGGTGGCACTACACTCGCCGCCGCGGTAGACTTTGGCCGAGAGGAGTTGCTGTGCGACCCAAAGCCGGCGCGCTCCACGTCTTCCGTGGGCTCCTCGTGCGGAGCCGCGCGCATAACCAAATAGATGGGTACCGCTGGTGCACCCGGAAGGACGACGCGGAGAAGTGCGTTCCACCCTTGCGCGGTGGCCCGCACCGCTGTGTCCAACTGACCAGTGAAGTGGGCGTACAGCAGGTTGGTCCACAAGGCATTCATGCAGTCTGCTCCCGTCAAAAAGTCGGAGGCACTATCAACGTAATCCATAGCGAGCTGGAGGGCGGGGAGGGGGTGAATGTTGGGGTACACCCAACGCAAAAAGGTGCGACGGGCATCCTCGCTTGGCATGTGATCAAGCAGGATACGCACAGTCCCCATTTCGTGCGCAGCGTAGTACACGCGGGTTGCCAGCAACATTCGTACGACTTCATCGGACAAGTTCGAGTGGAGAGAGCAGTTGGATGTCACGCGAAGACCCGACAAGTCGCACACGGCGGCTTCGTCCCTATCCACCCCATAGCCGATCAGACTGCGCGCATCCTGCATGGGATCGTATACGACATCCCTGCCGTTGCTGATGCCGCTAGGCTGCACTTGACTCGAAAACGTTGAAGAGGACACCAACGGAGCCACAACGGCAGCGCCTGCCTGAACCAGGATAGAAATGAGAGGAACATAAGCGATACGGGCAGCGAGCGATAGCGCCGTCTCACCGTCACACGAGGGTTGGAAAAGAGAGAGCCGCAGCGTGTGCCCAGCAGCGATGGCTGTTGCCTTCGTCGCTTCCAGATCTGGATATGGAGAAAAGGGATTTGTTAGAGCACTGTGGGCGTCACGGAGAAAGTGAATCAGCGCCGCACACGTGTCCACCGCCGCCCGCGCTTCCGTGTCCTCGGAGGGATCCTTCGCACAAAGCGGTTCGTGCAGCGCACTGACAGACACGGCATCCATCCCACCGTTGCTGAGATTCTGCATGCAGGCGCTAGCTATACTACTTTTGTTGGAGAGCGTCGTGGGGGAGATGAAGGTGGCTATGGAACGGCGAGTGGCGTCACCTGCGCTGGATGTTGCAGGAGTGACCAGTCGTGCGCACGCCTTCCGCAAGAGTCGCATGATCACACTATCCCCACTTAGGGGGTGTCTCGCGCTGATAGGGAGCGCCACAGGGCCAAATGTACGCAGAAGACGCAGCAGCTGTCGCGGCGTATTCTCCACACACATGTACAAAAGTACAACGCGGTAGCAGACGCGCAGTGCGACGATCAGCTTTGACTTCAGCAAATCCACTACTATGTGAGCTTCGGCAAATGGGGATTCAGTGCAAACTTCCTTCGAACGTTCGTCTTCTCCGCCCAGAGACTTTACATCCAGGCAGACGCCGCCTTTGCTAGTCCCACACATGGCGCGTTCCCTCTTCTCCGTGGATGGCAACGTCGTCGTTGCTGTTGCTTTTGGCGACAGCACTACCCTCGTCGGAAGCAACAGCGTCGTCCTGACATCGAGTGGACTGCCTAACGAGGTACCCACAAATAAGGATTTCTGCTCTTCTTCATAACACTTCCAGAGCACCTCAGCCTCTTCAAATACCGAGAGGGTAGTGCCCTTAGCGCTGGAGCCACCGTCTGCGTTGGGGTTGAGGTCCGCTGTCCTCATCGGCCCCGGTCTCCACACTTCTCCGCTGGCCTCCCTAGTTCCACTCGCAAAGGTGCATCGCATACATGGGAGACGTTGCCACTGATGCAGAAGGCGCGGCGCGTGATGGAGGAGCTGGTCGTTGAGCTCAGCTTGGCCTGCCTTCGATCGAGCTCCTGGTAAGTGGGGCTCGGAGGTGGTGGAGACGATAAAGCGTCGCGCCGTTGTCAGTGCCTCACCGAGAAGTGGTGCGCGAAAGCGGAGAAGCAGGTCAACACATCGCTGCCCGGCCACTCCTCCGGTGCCACTCCGAACGGAGGTGAGAGGAGAGGGTGAAGTAGAGGAGGGGTCCAAGGTAGTTGTGACCGAGGATTGCGCCTCAAACAACGACGATTCTAGGGTTTCTACGGACTCGCCTGTGACGCTGCTGCTGCGCTTTGTGTTTTCATCACCGTACTGCGTGATGGGTAGCTCCGATGCGCTGCCATCGGCCAAGGCGAGGAGCCAGGCATCACTACCGGTGCGATCGAACAGCCCGTTCGGCTGCGCACCATGCTTCAACAGCAAGTACACCATCGCCAGCGTTTCGGATAATGTCGGTACGGCATCCAAGGCGGTCGCACCGGAAGACATGGTTGATGTAGCGGATTTTACTGATGCGAGAAACTCATTATGCGTCGAGGAGCCACCTACTTGGGACGTAGTCGCCACCACAACGCGCTCCTGCAGCGCGGTCCTTTCGAAAGAGTCGAGCCACGACGGCTCCTTGTAGTCCACTATCGCTGCCGGTGGCCGCGCAGCCGTAAAACTGGGCGATGACACGCGAGGCGACGCGGTTCCCTCGCTTTGGTGAGCGGTGAAGAAGACGCCCGTGGCGCCACTACTGTCGCTGCATAGCTCCGTGTCTGCTGCCGCTATTGGAGAAGAGGATACCGCCTCTCCTACCTTCAGCAGCTCCTCCACGGTGCGGGTGTTGCCAGACCGGACGGCGAGGCGATACGGGGTCCAGCAAAACCACAACGCATCTTCGACTCGTACGGCTTGCGGGCCATGTGCACCATCGGGATGGCTAGCCAGGTCCGCGCAAGCCGTCAGCGACTCTCTCGCTTGAGCAAGGCCCCGCACGGTGTGCGCCACCACGTCGCGTACCCGCGCAGCCTCTTCTTTTCTCAGCGCAGCCGAGTTGTTTTTGTTTCGAGTGACGTTGCCGCTGTTGTCGTTGTCGCCTTGCTGTCTCGCCCGCATGGGTGAGGACAGCTCGGTGGACAGCGGAGAGGTATCATCTTCTCCCAGTTGGGAAGACAAGCCTTTATACGTGTACATCGCTTGAGCTGGGGCGTACAAGGGATCCAGATTGTACGTTTCCACCAGGAAGGCCACCACCTCGGTGAGACGAAGGGCAGTTGCGAGCTGCAGTACGGTGAAGCCCATCGGGGTAGTGAAGAGAGCCTCGTTACCAACGAGATCGGCGTCGCTGCGCTCGGAGGTTCCGCTTTGCAGGTTGTTCGCAGACGAGGTGTTGAAGCTGTTGTTCAAGACGGGAAGTAGTGTGGCGCTATTCTCCGCCTCCTGTGCCCCTCGCGTCTTCAGAGTGGGGGACCTCGCTGCTTCTGGGGACGATGGTTGGCGCACCATGCGGCCCATCTGCCGGTTACGCTCATTCACTTTTCCTTTCACGTAGGCTTGAGCAACGGCTTTGATTTCCTCAATCGCTCTGGCGCCGCAGTGCGAGCGGCCGTGCAAGCGTATCATCCGCGCCACGTCCAGGCTCAGCGTTTTGCGATCCAGTGTCGACTCCAGTGCGCTGCAGTAGTCCACAGCCGTATTTCTTATTCCGATCACCTCGGCGGACGGCGCCGAACAACATGGAATGCTGGCTGCCACAGCACTGCACGGAAGTGCACCAGCCTTTGAGGTGTCCTCGCTACGCTCCAAGTTCGATGCAAAAAGGATGCCATACAGCCACGCTATCGGGGCCTCGGTAGTCTCCCCACGACCCCCGTAGTCTTCACTTCGAATCATTTGCAATAGCGCAATCGAGGAGTTCGACGGGCTGACACCGCCAGCGCGATGTTGTCGAAACTTAGCTTCTGCACGCATGCGCGCCGCCACCGCCTCGCCACACAGCCACTGTTCAAGGCACCGCAAAACTTCGCGGCAGAACAGTACAGCGCGCGTCGGCGCCACAACGGAGCCCGCATGCTCCTGCAGGTATCCGATTAGCAGCTCCGAATGGGCCATGGCACTTGCGCGCTGCACCCCCAGCGCGGCACTCTCCATAGCCACCTCGTTGAGATACGTGTACAGCTCCGGCAACGTGAAACCACGCAAGAAGAAGCGCAGTGCTTCACTCGGGGATATCGTTGGCCAAGCCGCGCGGGTCAGGAGAAGACGCACAAAGGAAACCCGATCTTGAGCGATGACAGATTTTCGGAGAGAAGTATCAGAGCCCCCTCCCGCGGCGTTACTGGCGCTCGTGCCGAGGCTGACGTTTCGGGTTTGGCGTCGCGAAGTGTTGCCTGCCTCCCTTTGCTCGTTGTGTGAGGACAGCCTCGACCGCCGCCCTTGCAGGCGGTGTTGCTGTTGCAGTGTGTACGCCTGCACCGACTCGCGAAACGCGTTGGTGCACGGGAATAGCGACGGAGGGGCGGAGAGCATGAGCTGCACAGTAGAGTCCATATGCTTCTTATGCGCCTGCGAGAGAGCCATGCAAGTGCCTTCGATCAGCGGACCGCCAAAGAGGCTGTGATGAGAAGCCACCATATCCGTGGGAGTCATGGAAGGATGGCTGCCATCCGCTGCCCCTAATGAGGCATGGGATGCAGCGGCGTTGGATCCAAGAAGGACCGCCGAGCTTCCCTCCGCCTCCTGCGCGTTCACGCTATCGATGAGCGTGCTCACCAAGAGTTCGGTGGTTTCGGCTTGGTTCGACTGGATGGCGGCAAGTAGGGCAGACTTACCTTGCTTGTTTACGACGTGCACGGGGACGACCCACGACGCAGCCATGGAGGCCGGCGAGGAGCGAAGTGTCGGGTGGATGGCGGCCAAACGCGCCACCTCTTCTTCGCTAAATTGGATCAGCATGTACTCTAATGCTAGGTGTAGTCCACGCTTTGCTGCGAGGTGCAGGGCTGTGTCGCCGTGTTGATCAATAGCGCACAAGTCCAGCACCGCACGACCTCGTCGAAGCTCATCCTTACTGTACTCCAGAATACGGAGAGCAGCCTCCTGTTGGCCATTGGCCAGTGCTGCGAGGAGCGGGGTATAATTTGAGTAAGCAGCTGCGATGTTCAGTTGCGCATGCCACGATTGTAGGAGAACACGGATGATGGTGAGCTGTCCACGTTCGCAGGCAAGGTGAAGTGGTGTGGTGTGGGTCCGCTCGTGCAGCTTGTTGACGTCCAGGAAAGGCTTCCGATGCGCTCGCGAATGCACATCCCGGGTTCCCAACGCGCCAGCTGCAGAGGACGGTGCTGTCTGCCGCCCTCTACTTCCGGACCCTGCAGCCGACGCCGGATGCTTAGAGAAGCCGCTCTGACGTGTAGCAGCAGCAGCCCCCCCTGCCGCATCGGATGCAATATAATCGCAAGACTGAATCTTGCGCGTGTTACTCGCAGAAGACTTCCTTGGCTGTGTGCCGTTTAAGAGCGCTAGCGCCGCCTCTTCGCTATTGAAGGCGATGGCGAGATGCAAGGGTGAGCTCCCTTCAAAGCCGCACTCCACGTCTATACCGTCACATTCGAGAAGTCGCTGTAGCACTGCTGGCATGTTGTTGATGGCACACCAGCAGAGTGCTGTGGCGATGCCAGCGTGGTTTAGCAGCACTGGCGATGTTGCGTAGATTGATGCAGTCGATGCGGGGGCAGTTACTGCGCTGAGGGCAACGCTGCCACCACTGCTGACGGCTTTCATCGCGACGCTTACGCGGTTCTGTAACAGCGCCTCCGCGATCGGGGTGCACCGGTTGGCACAGGCGAGTTCGAGACAGAGCAGCCGCGTTACGCGATCCATGCACGCCGGTTGCGCCCCAAGCTTTAGCAAACGCCGCGCCACCACTACATTGTTCTGGCGAACTGCAATGAGCAAAGCTGTTTCCCCCGTGCGACTTTGAACATTCAGCGCGGAAGTGAGCAACTCATACCGAGCCGGTGACGCCGGCCTCTGCTCTGCTTCGCCGCGTTTTCCTGGCAGCTTCGGCGAGTACGGACGCTTCACCGCTGGCTTATCTTTTGTCACGGGAGCGACACACAGCAAGTCGTAGAGACAGTTTAAGAGGAGGGTTGCACAAGCAGTGCGCTTTCTCAGACGCTCGCGAAGAGCAAAAATATCAGGATCGTCCCATTCAGCGTCGACACCGCCGCTGCAGCTGAGGTATTCCTCATCCTCTTCGTCGGGCTCACCATTTTCCATCACGACCCCCAGCAGCGCCACGTGCAGTGGCGTGAAGATGGAGCGTGATGAAGAGTACATTGCGGTGGTATCGATCATTGCACGTTGCTTCTCGTTCGTCAAATAGGGTACAGATTTTCCATCTCTACTTCCCTGCAATGTTGAGGTTTTCACTTCCCCCTGTTGCCCACCAGTGCTGCCGCCATCAGCGTTGCCTGCAGACGATGTCTCTGCTTGCTCCGCCAGAGCGCGAAGTCGATGCTGGCGCAGAAAGACGCTATTCGCTTTTCCATAGCAGCGCTGCAGCGCCGCACGAGCTTCACTTTCAGTAACAATACCGAAGTAGGAGAGAAGCTCCTCGACCGGGATGCGTTCAAGCAAAACCTGCACCACTTCTGCGTATCCCAGCGCGCAGGCGGCAAGGAGTGCGGTGCGGCGATGTTGGGACTGCAACTGACGCGCATCCTTGTCGTTTCCACCATCACCGCTGCCGAAGTCGCAAAAGCGAGTGAGAGGGTGAATGGCGATCGCGTACGCCATGGCACGTTGCCGCGACGCCAGTGCCGCACAAAGTGGTGTGAGACGGGCATTTTCAGGGATGATATCATACCAATACACGTTGGCGAAGGGAGATGTAGAAGCACCAACTCCGCCGGCCGGGCCTCGGGCGTTGCTGTTCCCTCCGGCAGGGCCAGCCCCGCCGTTGACCCCGAAGTGCTGCGGAGAAGCACCGCCGCCATCCCCTAACCGGATTCTTCGGTTGCCTCGGCTCTGCTGCGCTTGTCGATGCTGCGATGTTCCATGAGATGTTTGACGCTTGCCCCCTGTTTCGCAGGCCGTTGCAGGAGCGTCGGGAGGGTAAGTCGCTGCGCCCGACAGTGGGTATAGCTCCTGAGAAGGGCTATTGCAGCTATGCCGGTATATGCGGATGGGCGGATAAAAGATGTCGGCCAGGTTGTCTGCGGCGGCGACACCTGTGCCAACACCACCGCTACCGGTCGCCGATGCGCCAGCGCCACCCCCGGGATTGTTCAGCATGTTCTCCACTTGCAAGAGAGCGGCGCGGGCCCGCCGATCGCGAGAGCCAACCCATGACATTTGACGACGCCTCTGCGACGCACCACCTGGAGAGGACGTTACACCTCGCTTTCTTTCGCCGTCCGAGTCTTCACTGTCAGAGGCTGCGTCATTGAGAACGAGGTTCGAGAGTTGCTGCTGCTGCTCATGCTTATCACTGCACGTTTTCGTTGCGGCCAGCAAAGCCACATCGGTGAGCGTTGATAGAACCTGCATGAATTTGGCGGAGCTATCCAGCAGCGCAACAGGGCCACCGGCCCGTTGCATCGACGCGAACACGGTCTTTTGGGGGTGTGCGCTTCCCTCGACACAGGTCGTGCTTGGGGGAAAGGTGGGCTTGCTAAGCGGTAAGCGAGGTTGCTGCCTTGAAGCTACCGGGTTCGTGCTGGAGGCCATCGTCACCACCGGCGTCAACACCACCCGCGGGGGAGCAGCAAACTGCAACGTGCTGGCATCGAAGCAGAAACGCAGTACCGCATTTGACACAGATAGCTGCGATGGTGATCTTTGATTATCGCGGGCGGCTTCCGGGTCCGTCGCCATCGTCGCGACGCCTGCCTGATGGTGTGGCTGCTGCTGCCGCGTCCACTCGCAGGTCTGGTGCGTGTACCAGCTGCGCCAACCGTGTTCGTTGAGGGACAGCGTCGCGGCAGGGTACAAATTGGTCAGAGATGCGGGCGACACCTGCGCTGCAGCATCTTCCTCACTCGCCACCGATACGCATGCTGGACATGTCAGCGGTATTTCTTCGAATGCAGTGTAGTTGTTGAGGCGCAGCCGCAAACTCGATGCTACCGGGTTGAATAGAAGCCCCAAGACGAGGGTGCCCCTGACCGGAGACTGCTTTGATGTTTCCAAGGGGAGTTCTTCCCCCAAATGGGGTGTAGCGGTGTAGCGTCCTTCCTCCTGCTGCTGTTGCTGCTCCGTTTGCCGTGCGATGACTGCGGCGATGTCCTCACGTGACGCAGGCATCACTGTGGGGAGCCACAAACCGTCACGCGGAGGCTCTGCAACGGCATCGGGCTCGTCGAAACATTCTTCGTCGCCAGGGATACAGTGTTGGGGCGGTGGCGCATGGGACGACAGACTTCGCGTGTACGCACTAGGGAGGGCAGTACAGGAAACATCGGTGACACCCATCGACTCTCTCGGCAGCGCCGCAGATACCCGTGGTAGCTCGATCCGAAGAAAGACGGGGGTGGTAGAGTGCCTGCTAGCGTCCGCTGCCTCGTTTTGCCTTTCCCATTGCACATCGCTGACGGTGGAAACGGGGTGCACAGTATTTTGCTGATGCCTCCACAGGGCTAGATACACCACCTCCGCAGCGGAGCCATCGACATCGGCTTTCTTCAACGCTGTCCCAGCAGGTTCTTCAGCGGCGAGTGGGGCCTGCGATGCCGAGGTGATGATCTCACGTGCAACCACCGCCACAGATACACCGGCCGACCACGAGCTGCTCACTTCGCTAGTGCGTGCCATCGACACGGACGTGACCCCGTCGTCTTTAGTTACCACGACGTTCCCTTCGGATGAGTCACCATCCGTACCGCGAGAGGCGTGCCCCAGGTGTGTCGTGGGATGAGGCTGCGACGGGCTCTGCGTACATCCATTCGCCCGAGTCGCAAACGAGCCATCACACAAGCCCACCACAATGCAGTTCTCGCATAGACGGTGCACAGCGGCCTCTGAAAGCGCGTTCCCGGCGGCGGCTTCATCGAGGAGACTCCTACCCGCACGGTCGGCGGAGTGCAACGCCAACAGAAAAGGGACAGAGAGCTGTGCTTCGAAATAAAAACTAGGCGTGGAAGGCAATGCGGGCGCACCGCCATCCACTGCGTCTGCCAATCCGGCATCCTTGTCCTCTTGCTGCCCACCCAGATGCCAACTGCCGCTCCCGGTGTCTTCATCGCTATCTTCTGGATCGAAGTCATTTCTATCTGTCCCCGAGACCGAGCGCCCGTAGAGTGAGCGCCACGCCCGGCGCTGCCTCGCGTCTTGGGCGGCTCGGCGCACGTCTTCGAGCGGGGTGGTATAGGAATAGCGAAAAGGAATTTTGGAGAGTAGCGAGCCGGTGATGCTGCGGAGCTGCCACGGGCTCGTCGTATGACATTGCCGGAGCCCCCGCGGTGGCGCCCCTCTGAAGCCTTGCACACGTCTGTATGGTTGACCAGAAAGATCGTCCGACACCCCAGATCCGCTGCCGCCTTGCCTGTACTTGCTCTCGCATGTGGGTTGAATAAAGTCATTGTGTACGTACCATGAGGTGCAGGCGACAGTGATGGCGGTATCAGCGCGCATCAGCAGTGCTTTGACGGGTTGGTGGCGAGAAGGCCAAGAGCTAATGCTTCGGCTACCACTATCAAGACGCGGAGTATTTCGGTACTGCCCTTCCTCGAATCCTATGAGCTGCTTCAGGTGCTCGGAGAGAGGAATCAAGTCACTCGATATGTGAGGCTTGACGGATCCGTCACCGGCGCGATCGATGTGCGCGCTCAACGTTGGGGCGGTGGCGGTTGCTTGCAGCGGACCATAGCTCCACGCATCCACCCGCTGGAGCAGCGGCGTGGAGAAGGCGGGGCACATTCGGCACCGTAACGGGCACATGGCGGCGGCACTGAAGGCGTCGAGGTGACGTTGTTGATGGAGCACGTGGGAGAAGGAGGGCTTGAGGGTTAGTTCTCCGGGGAAGCGCAACGCGGAGTTGCTGCCGACATGACCGTCCTGCGGGTGTGACTTATCCGAGCTGACCCCCTCCGCCGTCACGGTGCGAGTAGTAGCGACGGTGCCCGGCGGGGTATGGAGCGAGTCCCTCCTCTTATCAAGACCCGCGACTCGGAAGTTGGCGCGCGTCGCCGAAGATGCAGCGCCGCTCGCTCCCATCACCTCGTTGGCACTTCCCAGGAGGGCTGCCCACTGGGAGTCCTTCTGCAGGCGCTCGAACTGCAGCATCGCACTGCGTACATCGAGGAAGAGTCGTAGACGGTGCAGAGCGCCACCGAGAAACACGGGTAGCTGGGATACAGGTGGCCGCGCGAGGGAGGAGAGGACTTGAAAGTGTGATGCGTCGATGCTCATGGAGTGGGAGCTGTTGCTGGTTTCCTCGACGACCCCGCTGTCCTGATGAGACTCAGGCTGCTCATCATCGCCCGCAAACGCTGCTGCTTCTGCTGCGGTCACATGGTCGCTCGCTTCTGCGAAGCGCCGAGAGACGCGCTGACGCTCAAGCGCATCGATACTCTCCTGTGCAGCGAAGGCCGTCACCGCACCAGAAAGTAGGTGACTCAGGGCGGCCAGCATCTTCACAGCCTCTCCGCTCTCATCCAAAAGGTGGTAAGCGTTGAGCGCCTCCGCGGCTGCACCATCGGTATCGCAGTAGCTTTCCTCGCTCATGGAGCGGGTTCGTGCGAAGTTTTTGTCCTCTAAAGAGGTGGAGAAGACACGTGCATCAGCCACCTTACGGAGTTCGGTGATGCGCCCGGCAACAGCCAAAAATGCCTGTACACGCTGCAGTAACGAGTGCTGGTAGACATAGCATCCTCGTGACGCCGTGGGCGTCGGGTTCCACGGAGCTCCGGTGAAGAGCATCACATGTAGCGCATCAGCGTGCCAGTTTTGCTGCTCCACAAGTCGCTCGAGGACGTCTAGTTGACCACACAGTAGTCCCGCGTAGAAACACGTATGACAATCCATCGGGTTGGTAAGCGCACTCCGGTAGGAGACGCTGGTGGACAGGAGGAGCTGCGCCACGGCGTCGGCACGACCCTCCGCCACGGCGCGGAGCAGCACTTGGCCAAGGTCAGGAAGTGCACGAGAGGAGCGAAGCGCGGCATGGGCTTCACAGGCGCAGACAAGGCGGCAGGTTGTTGTCACGACATATTCACGCGGCACGATGCTGAGCAGCTGCGAGATGGCGAGCGGGTCCATGATCTGTTGGACGTACCACTCTACAAAGGCGCTGATGGACTGGGAGCTCTGCAGCAGCGGTGTCGAATAAGGGGCGAATTGGTCATACGGGAGGGAGGAAGCGGACACTACCCCTGAAGCAGCAGCTGTGGTGTAGACTTCGGACGTAAAGGGCGCCGGCTCCCGCAAGGCTAGTACGCGGGCTGAGAAGGAAAGGATCAAATCATTACGAAGTCGAGACCGCACCTCTGACGCTGGCAGTGGCAGGCGGAGCTGATGGCGCAGACGGCGAACTCGCCGCTCCATACCCACCATTCTTCTTGACATCAGACCCGTGCGCTCACCGGCAAGAGCTGCGCTGTTCTCTTCGCCATCCATCTGCGAGAGCGCGTCTCGCGCAGCGATGGAGCCACCACCGTCACCACCGTCCCCATCATTTCTCGAGCCTCCCATTTTTGGGGAGGATGCCGCAGTGCTGACCACCCTTTCACTCTCCACTGCAGGCGGTCCATATGGCTGCGGTAATGCATGTATCCTCGGAGGAGCACGCCCCTCTACGAGAATAGAGTTACTCACCCCTTCGACCTCTTCGAGCTTCATGAGCACATAATACAGCTTGTCTAGACGTTGCTGCAGCTTATGCTGCTCCGCAGAGTAGTGTCGTAGCGGCTCTGCTCGTTTATACGTTCTCAGTTGATAGTGAAAGGGAGAGAAACGGTGCTGCTCCGGCGGGAGAAGCGACTGGATTGCTTCATCGCCATCGTCGCTGTTGGGGCGCGTGGCGTAGTCTCGAATATCCTCTTCCACAGCGTGGTAGTATGCCCGTAAGACGCGGTCCTGATCTCCGCACAGGACGGTACGCCGCTGTAGCAGACGTGCAGCGGTTTCAAGCAGTTCCAGCGCGGCATAAAGCGCCTCCTCCCGCCGCGCCGCGAAATTTTTCTTGGCCCCGTCCACACCCCCTTGTTGAGGCTGCTGGGCGGCGGTGTAGGAGGCCTCCGCTGTGGCTGGTATCGATTGCACCACGGCGAGAAGCCAATCATCAAATTCTGCCGTGGTGCACTGGGCCGGGTTCAGCTTCTCGATGGGCAGCGGCTGCAGTGGTGAACGGGAAGTCGTCACGGCGGTACTTGGCGATGGTGCTCTCGCGGGATATCCGACACATTCCCCGTTCTCCAGCTCAAACAAAAGCTCCCGTGGCAGCGGAGGCTGGCCAGGCAGGCTCATCAACGCCCTCACATCGCTCTTCGTCGACCCTGCTGACGCCTCTGCAACGCGCTCGTGCCTTAGGTAACTGTTTGCCTCGAATTGAAGTGCCTGGTTAAAAGGACGTGATGACGTGGGAGCGGTCACTTCGCCTGGTAGTCTCTCCCGTCCCGGTGAGGCAGTGGAGGCCATGATGCGAGTATTCAGGAGTGGAAGGGGGAACGAAGGTCGCACTCCGTCGCGCAGCGACGTTGGCCCAATATAAATATATATGAGATGAAAAGGAGAGCGTCGACCAACGATGGGGTGTACGTGGATTAACCAAGTATGGAAGAGAGCTTTGAACAATAAAAAACGACCGCAACGCACTTATATAGACAGAGACGAATGTACGTACAGAAAGGAGTACCCCTTTGAGCACCGCTGAGGAAATGTGCTCCCCCCTAAAAAACAACAACAAGAAAGAATGAAAAGGAGAACAGAGAACGCAGCAGCAGCTAGAGGATAAGAGACACCAGCCGTCCTCCCTCTTTCGCACTCTAACAGTAAAGAGAAACTACAAATATATATATATATAAAATCCAAAAGGAAACACCAAAAAAAAAAAAGCCTTCTGGAAATGAGGCGAAGCTATGCACACCCCTGTGAAAAGCCACAGAGTGCCACCATAAATATATATATAAATATATTTATTTTTAGCAGATTTTTTCTCTCTTTTCCCTCGCTATCGTCTGGCCCACTTCGAAGGAATAAAACGGAGAGGGGCGGGTGGGAGGGAGAGGGGGGGGGGGGGGAGGGCACTAGAACGGCAAAGCGTGAACAAAACAACAAGACGAAACGAACAGAGAAGCACGGCGGATTCGTTTTAGCAACAAGGAGGGATGTGGAGGGACGGGGAGCTCCTCAGAACTTCCTCTCCGTACACCGCCCAAGAAGAGTAATACAAGACAAGGCAAGAGAGAGAGAGAGAGAGAGGAAAAGAGAGACCGCAACGGCTAACGATGTCCCACTTCCCACGTGTATGCCAACTTTTTGTATTTTTTTTTGTGTGGGGGGAGATTTGTGCCTGTTATCGTTTCCTTGTCCGTTGTTGAAGTTTTGCAAGAGAGAAAATAAAGCACGTGACCACACAAAACCAGCAGAGAAAGCGGAAGAGGAGAGTTTCACGCGACTGTGACACATATATCGATATCAATATAAATCTCCCTTTCTTCCTTCTACCTACACGCACCTACACGCGTGCCGTTCTCTCTAGGTAAAAGAAAGCCGTTTGGACAATTCGCGTTCTCGATTATTTTTTTTTTCGCGATGCCCTCTACCCTCCCTCCACAGTAAACAAAAAATATATACTTCAACACCAAACGTGTCACCTTTACCGCTCCACTGATGTCACAGAAATTTTCAGAGCAACACACGTATATACATATAACTATATATATATGGATTTGGGAAGACGTGCGAAGGGGTGGAAGTGACCTCCTCCCTGCCCCCCTCCCCCCTTCCACAACCCACCGAAGAGGTCGAAAGAAAAGAAAAGAAAAAAATAGAGCGTACAAACAGCCTTTGCTTCAAAGTAAAGGAAGCAGGCGAAGACGAGGAAGATCGGCCGTAGTTAGTTTACATAGAAGTACATAGCGCGTCTGTGAGACGAGAGGCTCTGAAGGGAGAAAAGGGGGTAAACTCAGAAAGAGAGCTCTCCTCGGCCACGCACAACGCACCAACTGGAATGCGGGGAGTGGGGATCAGGGTGAGGCAGTGGCTGCTATAGCAGAAGCACACAGAAAATGAAATTATGAAAATACGACAACCAAAACGGGATGATAATGGTGGTCGCGAGAAGGGAGATCTTGAGTAGGGTATGTGGCGGTGAATCAAGACGGTATACAGGGATAGAAAATTTTCTTCCTTGCTTACACGCGTACGGTATGTGTGTGTATAAGCCGTTGAGGCGTCGTCCTCTCGCAAAAGAAAAAGTTCTCGTCCCTCCGCCTCCCCCCACTCGGTCGCCGAGTGCAACCAAGCTGTGATGCTTGGCGTAGTTGGAGAAGTGAGGTGGAACGGGGAAGGTGGGCGAAGCAGCGGAAGGGACTGCCGTGGATGTCGCACTGACAGAAGCAACACGAAACACAGATTCGTCGAGATGGATGGGACGGGAGACGACGATCTGGAAAAGGGACGGCGGTGTGATAGGAGAGAGGACGAAACAATGAAATTAAAAACTAGCTGATGGTCGCAGGAAGGGTGAGACAGAGATGGAAGCAATGGTAGCTCAGTATCGCGGTATACGCGGTTTTCTTTTCGAGAATGTCGGAACATACGCATCCAAAAACTAACAGGGAAATGGGCAGGAGAGAACTAGACATGCTCGACGGGTTGAAGTCACCAGGGTGCGCACGACGCCCGCATACACACACACACACACACACAACTGGTAGGTGTGGGTAGCAGGAAGGGCAAAGAAAAAGAGGTGGTCAAGCGACACAGCCCCCTCCTCGTTCCGCGAGGATCTTCCCTGAAGCCGAGAGGGAAAGAAGAGGGCGAAGACAGACACGGACGTGGTGCAACACCCCACCCGTCTCCTTCACTCGACACGTGTCGAAGACGCAAAAGCGCTTGTTGGGGTGGGTTTATACGGGAGGAGAGTTGTTTTACCTAACGCGTATGGACAGGCAGCGGCACTTGTCTTTCCTTCCCCCCCTCCTCTGCCCAATCCTGCGCGCTCTTCCCTCACCTTACCTGAGCGAGGAAGAAGATGCGTCGCAAAAGAATATTTTCTTCCACGAGGAAGAGCCTTCCCTTTCTCCCTCTTCCACCATGTGTTCGGCTACCTCGCCCTCCCGCCCCCCCTCTCCTTCTCCCATAATAGGCGGCGTCGAGAGGAAGCGGCAGGAAGAGAGAGAGAGAGAGGGAGAGGGGGGTACACAGGGGAAGGCTCCTAAGTTGTTACGATGGAGGAGGGGTGGGGAGGCCACTGGCGACCGCAGCCGATGAACATGCAGCGATCTGACGATGATGGCAGTAGCTGATGGGCACTCCACTTCACATCATGTCGGGAAAGTGCGCCTACGCCACCACCGCAGCCGAGAGAAACAACGGACACACAAACTCACTTACCTTCCGAGACGATCATGAAGGGAAACAACGTACATCAACAATAGTGCTCCCTCCTTTCCTCCTCCCCAAGAAGAATACTTGATGAAACGACCGACAAAACTAGAAACCACCACAACAGATGCAACGCAACATCAGAACCTCCCAGGAAAAGATGAAGTCGCAAAAAAAAAATCGTCAGCGCCACCGCAGGAGAGAAGAAAGGGAGGCGGAGGAAAGGGGATCACCTTTAACGGCACCACCTCGCCATCTATTATGATGGAGGTGCGCAGCAGTCAACTACGAAGACACACAGAAGATGATCGCAAACAGTTTGGCTTACATGTTCTTTCTCCACCGTCCTGGGAATTTCATGAAATCTCCTTTCCTGATCTCTCTTTTTCTCTTTCCTTCTCTGCTTTCTGACTCTCATGCGCTTCTTCCTCTCCATCAACCCACCGGCGAGGCGGAGGTGTTGAAGTTTCACGAGTACACAAGCACAGACTTATATATATATATATATGTTTGTGCAAGTAGGTCACTCACTATCCAACCTGAGGATCGGATCATCACCATGCTGTCACCCCCACCGTGCAGATGGAAAACCGAACACACGAGGAAGGGGGATAAAAGTCTATGCCGCATGCTTCCTTTCCCTCCCTTTTGTTTCCTCACGCACAGGTACGAAATGCAAGCTCCATTTTTTCATTCTGGTATCTCCTTCACCATCTCCTGGAGCTTGCTGGTGAGGCCGAGGACTTGCACGCGCCACTTCGACACATGCTCCGAAAGTGCCTTCACCTCCTCCAAACTCAATACGCGCGACTCTACCCACGTAATGTGCACCTCGCCTTTCAGGCCATCCATGCGACCTTTGATAATGCCCTGTGCCAGGGCTTCGAGCAACAGCGGCTCAGCGGCATTGTCGGCGACGCCGCACCGCTGAGCCACCGTGTGGAAGGAGAATGTGCGCTCGCTCAGTGGGGTATAGAAGACAAGATGCAGGAGAGCCATGAGACGCACCTTGCGGTGCAAAGCCGCCGACGCATTCATCAGTTTCGGCTCCTTCGAGATCTGCGCTTGATACTTCTTGTAAAAGACCTCGAACTGCATGACGTCGCCCTCGTTGCACAGCTGCATAAGCTCCAGCGCCCACCGCTGCGGGCAGGCATCCCGTCGCAGAAGGGAGACAAAGCGTTCGAAGTTCAGTAATTTGCCAAAGTTGAATATTTTGTCGGAGAGGAGACCGGCGATCACCGTTTTGTACGCCAGCGTCGTAACATCTTCGTCCCGCATGGGCAAGTCGGCCTTCTCCGAGAACACCGTGATGTCGAATGCGTTCTTGTAGAAGCTGGTGTGCTGGCGGCGAATCTCGTAGTCACGACCTCGCGCCATGCCGTACAATGCGACCAGCACCGGCTCCACCTCGTGCATCTTCAACCCACTCAAGTACTGCTCTGCCTGCTCCAGCAGCTTTCGCGCGGTGTGCGGGGCAGAACCTGGTACAGCGGCGAGCGCCGCACTCTCCTCCACGCTGGTGCTTTCGAGAAGCAGCTGCGCCCGGATACACAATGCAGAGTAGTGGCCTTGCTCCGAGCTGCTATGGATAAGGGAAGCGCACGCCCCTTCCACGAGTTCCAAGGCCCGTTCCGTGGTGCTCTGCGGGGCGAAACAGACGGTGTGCACGATCATGACGTACGCGATCGGCGGCATGTCCGCACGCACCGTCACAATGACGTTGGCATAGAGATCATACGCGTTATGCAACACCATCGGGTCCCGGATGATCTGCAGCAGCTCATGGGAGAGCTCGAACCAGAAGCTCTTATCGAAGTAATCGAGGGCGCGCGTCACCGTGGCCGCAGCCTTCGTATTTTCTTTCTTCTGCAGCTCCGTGCGTAGGGTGTTCAGGTATCCCCGTGCGCGTTCCTGTGGAGACAACATCGCGGAGTTTCCTTCCGCTTTTCGCTGGATCTCGATATGGTTCGCACGAAGTGCACGTAGCGTCGACCTTTCGGAGAAGGTAACTGGGCTCACGCCAACACACACACGCACACAGGCCTGATGCGACAACAACAGCGAAGAGAGAGAAAGGTAAAAGAAACCAATCGAAGAAGGACCTCGAAAGGTATAAATCGCGCAACACGGTGATGGGACCGTTCAAGCGTATTCAGCGTAAGGCTTAACGATGAATATCGATATCAGTATATATATATATATATATATCTTCACCTCAAGCAGCTATTCGTACAGAGCGTCGATCTTGGTAGTTTCCTTTCTCTTGAGCCTCCCTCTTTTCCCTTGAAGTGTATGGGTGTGTGGGAGACGCAGGCGTCCAGTATAGAAGCGGAAAAAAACCACGAGAGTGTCTGGTAAGAGCGAAAGCCCGTGTCCTCTCTCTCTCTCTCGTTTGCTCGTGGCTTCACGTTCCTTTCCCTGCTGCTCTACGCGAGCGCACGTACAGCCCCTTCTTACTTCTCACCCACAATTTCCCCTGAGCAGGCAAAATGTTTCTTTTCTGCAAGAGAATATCTTCCAGGCAAGACCAAAAAGCGGAGGGGTACGCGTACGTTCAAAGCAATACCTCAAAACCACAAAGGTGATACGCTTTTGTTTCCTCTGCTCAACGCAAAAAAGAAAAGGTAGTGCGACCGAGTGACTTTATATTCACAAATTGTGTGTGTGAGTGTGTATGTGTACGGACGTGTTGGTGTTTGGGCGGGCGAACTTGCAGGTTGAAGGGCATGAACAGAACGGGATGCGTGTGGCCGGAAGATAATGATGCTGGAGGAGCTGGGTGGGAGCACCGCAAAGCCATATATATATATATATATATATATATATACATGTATAGACGTAGAAGGGGAGGGAGAGATGGTAGGGAGGGAGGGAGGGAGGAATCTGCAATCTTCATCACCCACACACACGAAAAAACTGCATCTGCCCCTCCCCCCTCCGCTCCACTCTCTACCCCTTCCTCGCTGCTGCCAAAAGGAAGTTCGTTTCACTCGACTTCTTTTCTTTCTTTTTTTTAAATACGGGTAGTTCCTTGTACATTTGTATTTATTTGGTTCCGCTACGTTGCAGCTCAGATGTGGGTAAGCATATATAAATGCGGTACTTTTTTGGAGGTGTTCGCTCATCTTTCTCGCTTAACTTCCCGTCCGTCAGGAAAGAGGCTCCCTCCCCATTTTCTCTTGCGCATCGACGCGTACAAACGACAAAGGAGAAGGAGTGAGCGAGGAAGGAGGATGGGATGCGTACCGATATATATATATATATATATATTGTTTAGGGAGGGAGAGACCACTGGTACGACCGCTCCATCGGCTTCGATATAGCTTCGCAACACAAGTGCGTTGCTCAGTGTAGCATATACAGGAGAAAGACTGGTGTACGTCAACCGTTGACACGCCTTTCCCATCTCCTATTATTTTACTTCGATCCACGTAACGAGCACTCGCACAGCCAGACCCACAGCCAGATCTCTGCCTCAGCCGCGGAAGTTTAGAGAAGGCGATTTCAAGCACAACTCGCTGTATTGCAGCAGAATATATATATGTATAGATATATCAAGAGAGAGAGAGGTGCACCAAGGTAAGCTCACCAGCGCATCCCTCCCTCTCTTCCTCTCCCTCTCCACCCACTCTTCTATTTGCCGCTTCCAGGAAAATGTCCACTACGGCATCTCGTGCGTGGCAGCAGCGGTAGGGGTGCGCGTGAGTTCGGTCTGAATGGCTTCGATGCACATCCACATGAGGATAACCTGCGGCACGCATCGCACCCCTTCGACCAAGGCACCTGCGTACCAGCCGCGCACCCCTTCCTTGACGTAAATGTGCCTGAGGCAGTCGGTGACACCGCGGTACACCATCTTGTCGGTGCCCTGACCAGACATCCCGATGCGCCGCTTTGCTACGTCCAGCGGAAAGGCCACTGCGACGGAGGCGAGCGCCGCCGCACACCCTCCGACGACGGTCGCGAGTATATTGCGGGCGGCGCGGTTCTCTTTAAAGAAGGGCGGATCAGGACTGTCCAGGACCGCGTACTTCACAGTCTCGTAGGTGGCGAAACTCACGAGAATATCCGGGACGCGCTGCATAAGGGACGCGCCAAGACCGCGGTAGAAATTGCGAACCGAGTTCGTCTCCCGATACACCAGCCGACAGGTGTGCGCCATACCTGTGAACCGCGACTCTCCCGACATGAGACGAAGACGGACAACCTCTCCTGGATACACGATAGCACCCGCAATGGTGGCGGAGATGCCCCCGGCGCCACACTTCATGACGAACTTTTCGAGCATCTCGATGCCGCGTGACGTCGCCGCCGCCGTCGTCGCCTCGGCTCCACCGCCACCACGACGCTGCCGCTCCTCCAGCACGGCCGCGTGACGGCGATCCAGCCAGTCTTGAAAAAGGAACTTCACCTGCGTGTAGACAAGGAACTGGATACCGCTGTAAGGAACGCGTATGATCATCGACGTCAGGTTCCCACGCCAGAAACCTTTTAGCCCATCACGCGCATAAATATGTCGGACCAGCTGGGCAATGCTGTAGCTCTGGTGCTGCCCTAACTGTTGCAGCACCACTACCCGCTGGAAGGGGCTGAGAAGGGTTTTAGCGAACGTGCCGCCTACGCTGCCAGCAACCACATCGACCCATGGGGCGTGCTTCTTCTCACTACTCGTCATGTGGAAAAATCCCGCAGCGGCGAAGGGGCAAGGTAAGAAAGGAGAGGGAAGGGGGGAGGAGAGGGAAAGGAAGCTAGCAGCAGGTCACCGCGGCAGCCCCAGCCGAGGGTGTGAAGATCTATATATATATATATATATAATATGTATATCTCTATATCGATCTCAATAATGTATACGCTAACCCATGTATGTAAGCGTTGTAGGAGGTGTGTTGGGGGGGGGGCGGGCTAGAAGTGTATTGGTACTTGTGGTGACCGTGCGTACACACTCAGAGATGCTGGATGGACACACTTACTGCAAAGAGTAACAGCAGCCACCACCACTAGAGCAGCTATCTATCTTCACGTGTAAGTGATTTCCTCGCCCTGTAAAACTGAGGCTTGGTCAGCGAGAAGGACACTTGGACTTTTTCCTGTCACAAATCCTATTTCGAGGTATAAGATACGTTCTGCCCCCTTTTCCCTTTAATGAGTTTGTGCGTGCGTGCTGCTGCTGCTGCTGCTGCTGTTTGTCCGCGTATGTATCTGCAGGGGATTGAAGATGAGTGAGTCGGTTCTCTCCAGTGTGGATATGAATTTTCTTTTTAGGGCTTTCCACCCTCTTTTTCAGTTCCCTGCGGTTGCTGATGTGATGCCCTGCACGGTTTTCGAAAAGAAAAGCAAGAACGGAGGACCGCACACGCATATATATATATATATATATGTTGGTGGGAATGTGCGCTTGTGTATGCGTTTAATCGTACTTGTGGGCAGTGAAACGCGGACAGGGGAAGACCACAACCCTGCTCGTCAGGATTCCTTGTTCACTCCTCCTTTCTATTTTAATTTTTTGTTTTGCTGTCGATACGCAGGAGATATCCAGAGGATGTCACATACCAACACGGACGAGTGCACACGTGCACACACACATGGAGGGACCGATATATATATAGAATGAGCAAGCAGAATGAGGGGAGGAAGGAGGGCGGTGAAGAAGCGTTTTGAACATGACGGGCAACATGCATTCCTTGCTTTATGTATAATTTTTTCTTCCCTTCACCAGCTTCCACAATTCTCTCACTGTCCGAGAAACGAAGCGTAAAAGGGGAGGGGGGGGGGAGGCAGAGGAGAGATACAGTCCGCGGCATAGGCGGGAATGAAGGGAGAGGAGAAGGTGCAGCACTCAACGCGGATCGGCTTCATCTTCTGTCGTTTCTCTCGCTCTCACCCCTTTTCCCCCAAATTCTTTTCTCTATTCGATGGTTCTTGTGGCTCCCTTAGGTTGCACTTCTTTTGCATTGGATTGACTCTAATATCAAACGAAGAAGGAAGGAAAAAAGAAAAGATCACCGGAAGCAAGCGCGATGTAGTGAAGTCGTCCATCGCGGATGGCAGAGGTGCCACGTTTGGGATCTCTCCACCGCAACGATCCATACACCAAAAATATTCAAACGAGCACTTCACCATCGAAGGTAAAGGGGAGAGGCAAGAGGCGAGACATAGCGCCACACTCCTCCAGAGAATTCAGTAGGGGAGAGGTCTACCATAAGGCTTTCTAGCAAAAGATCATCGAACACGAAACAACACTAACAACCGCAACAACAACAGGTTCCGCAGCTGGACTTCCTCCTTCAGCCAGAGAGTGGATTTGTACATCTGCATAGCAATATAAATACACACATACATTATATATATATATATATATATATATGCTAATTATCTAGGCGAAGAAGGTGAGCCCGTTGGAGTTCACCGGTCGTTAGGGTGGCGGACGCCCGTGCGCACCGAGAGCACGAAATGTTTTCTCGGTCACGCGTGTCCTTCCTCGATTCGAATAAAAGAAAAGAAAAGGGACACACACGCACACACACAAAGAGGATAGGAGGCGAATCAAGACGATGGACTTTCGAAACAGAATCAACAACAACGGAAATGAAAAAAAAAAGCAGGACGAGAAAGCACAGCAAGAACATAGATGTACACGATGTGGTGGCTGGAAAGCCCTCAAGACAGCACGTTGGAGCTATTCTTTCTTCTTCCTTTCGACTATGGTTCCCCTCGCTTTCCAACCTTTATCCACATAGACGCGCTTTTGTAAAAAAAAAAAAGACGTCAAGATAAAAAAGCTACAACGCAAAAGGAAAAAAAAGAAAGCAGGTGCGGGAGCCCAAACAGCAACAACAGAAAAGAGAAAGCACATGTAAAGAAAAAAATCTCAAATAGAGAAGCGCCACGTTCATCTCCAGCTTTCTCTTTACGTGTGCCACAAAACCGCATCTCTCTTTCCTTTCCTCTGCCTCCTCCTCGCCTAAGTGGGTTGGAGAGAGAGAGAAGGCGGAGGCAAAGGGAGTGCGCGGAGAAGGAAAAACACACGGAGGTATTTCTAAAGCAAAAATGTTCGTGTTCCCCTTCTTCATCAGCCGCCGATCATTCTTTTTTTCATTTCTTCTCTCGGGACATGCACATCAGCGGCACACTTTCTTCAAAAAAAGCAAAAGGGGAGGAAGTGGGAGGGTGGGGGAAGAAAGGCGAAGTGGTGTGCTGCCGGGGGTCACACGTGAGAATATCTGCCCTTCTCATTCGCCTTATGCTCTGCATTTTTTGTTTTCGTTTACGTTCCTACCCTCTTTTCCCTACTCTCGCATCGCCAGATAAAGAAGAGCGACCGTAATGGCGGAGAGGAGACGAGAGGAGAGGAGCAGCAGATGGACTTATCGTAGCCACAAGGGCGTGCTGCGACCAGAGTCCTCGAGAACATCATCAGCATCCTCTTCGTCATTCTCCTCCCAATCCTCCTCTTCCTCCATCGCAGATTCGGACACTTTATCATCAGGGTCTTGCTCAGAGTCGAGCTGCGGAGTGGCCTTTCTGGGAGGGTTGGTTGCGCCGTATGCCTCAAGAGGTGGTGTCCCGTCCCCCCCATGATCGTTCCTGCCCGTGGCAGAGGCATCTGTGCCGCCGCCGCCACCACCACCACCACTTGTTCTAGTTGCATCAACAACGTCATGCAGAAATGATGACCCATTTGGATGGGCATTGCCTTTTCCATCCTCGAACACTGCCTGTCCAATGCGGCGGTTCTCTTCGTCGATCTTTCGCAGCATTGCATCAACGTCCTCGTTGTTAAGGGGCTCGGCAGAGGCACTTGCGAGGGAGAACGGTTGCTTTGGAATCCCCCCGCTTGCATCGTGGGGGCCGTTGCTGCTATTTTCACGGTGCGAGGGCTGCGATTCGCGTTGCCCTTTCAAGTCTGGTGTTGCGTGATGTGCCAACTTTTGTTCAACATCGTTCTGCTGCGCAGTTGAGGATTTCTTTTGGCCGCCACGCTCTCCATTACGCGAGCGCCCCACCTCTAGGATACCCTCACAAGGCATTGGAGCGTCACTTGGGCTTCGCTGCCCGCTACTCATATCGGCTGGCCCCATCGAAGCCAAACGCGGGCGCCGCAAGACATCACGCAGTGACCCTTTGCGCACCAAGGCCGGATCGCTACTCTCGGAGGAGTTTTGGACCGCACCCGTACGCTGAGCCGCACCGCTGGGTGAGAATCCGAGAACATCGCTCGCCGCAACAACAGCGGTGGCGGGCACGATCCGGTCATCAGGAATAAAGCGAATCCCCACCGCTTCCTTGTTCGTTTTGATCTGATCGTTGCGCTGCTCTACACGCCGCCAGAGCTCTTCCAAACTTTTCTGCAGCTCTGCCTTGCGGTCCTGCAGCGCGCTGTGCTGCTCCGCCAGGCGTGCCGCCTTGTTTGGGTCGTACTCAGCCAGGACTTGCCGCTCTGCGTCTTCCACGTCGAGCATGCGGGAGGTGCGCCGTGAAGAGATAGAAGATCGGCACGGTGACGTTGTCGCAGAGTCGATATGCGAGCTGGAGCCTCGGTGGGAGCGTGGTAATGCACCGTTGCTCCCCTCCTGTGCAACAGCGTTGGTGTAGACGATGATGGCTGTCTTGAGCCTTGCTACAGTTTTAGCTTTGGCGTCACGCTCTTGGTAGAGAGCCTCATAATCTTTTGATGATACGCTGGAGAGCTTCTTCTGCCGAATCTCCTTCTCCAAACTCGCACACTGAGACTTCATCCGCTGGACGGTGGCGCGTGTGCGTTCGATCTTCGATTTGAGCTCCCGCACGGTACGCATCAGACCGGTACGTGAATAGATTCCCTCGTTCAGCTGACGCTGTAGTATCTCTTCTTCTGTGGGCATTCTTCGATGGACCTCCTCGATAGTGTGCGCCGCACGCTTATCGCGGTTGTCGAGGGCGCGACGGATCGCCATGACTTCTTTCAGTCGTTGTTGTGCCTTTTGGAGTTGAGCATCCGCGCGCACCACAAGCGTCTGGACGGTCGACGATATTTCCTCTCCGCTGTTACCCCCCAGACGAGCGTACTTTTCCTCCAGCTGCGTGTTCACCTGCCGTAACTTGAAGAGACGTGAGTTGCGAAGAGCGCGCGTATTCGCCTGGTCCATCGGCTCGTTGCGCGTGTTCTTATCCGAAGACTCTGTTCGCCGGCCGGCGAGACTCCCCACGTTCCCCCGCCCTCCCGCTTGTTGTGCTCCGGGAGCGCTGAGGCGCCGAAGCGGGGGAAGACGCCCTGCCGAATGATCCCCAGCCGCCGCCGCAGCAGCGGAATTTAAGAGAGCGCGTTGTCGCGCGATACGGTTGTCCCACGTCCCTATTTCTTCCTTGAGCTGCGCCACACGTGCAAGTAGCGCCCTCCGATCCTCCAGCGGCGGCAGCTCTTCTCGTACTGCGTTGCGCGTCGGTGATTTCTGAGGAGGCGCACGTGGATGGTGTGCTGCCATCGCCTTCTTCTTCGGGTTAGCGCAGCTGTCACGCACAACCGGGGAGGCTCTCGTCTGTGGTTTTCGTGTCACATGGCGGTCAGCGTCCTTCCTCTCGGCGTCGCTGTCACTACTGCTACTACTGCTGCTGCTGTACGACACGGGGCGCGTCTGCTTCGGATTGCTGGCACCCCTAAAAGAAGTTACATCTTCTGTCTCGACGGCGCTGGCATTAATTTGTCGTCGGGGAGACTTTACAGGGGTTTCACTCCGGCTACGCATCACTGCTGCTGCTTCCCTGTTACGATCCGCACCTTCGGTCGGATACGGGCGTGATCGTTGGGACAAGGCCTGTGCGGATGATGCAGCATCCGCGGCGGGGGAGGGTGATGGCTTCTCCGCCACAGTTAAGGATCTCGGTTGGGGAATGCTTAAGGAAAGCGGTACTACGCCTCCTCTCAATTTGAATGCTTCAGCGGTGCCCCCCGAGCGCCCGTTGAGCGGCGACGCGCGACTCCCATTGGGTTGCACCGCGGTCAGGTTGGAGGAGAGGAGGGAGGCGACGTTGCTCTCGCTGTCAGCCTCCTCTTCCGAAGAATCCAAGGAGGCCTCTTTCTTTTTCTTAGAGGCAGGGTCACGATCGTCGACGTCTCCGCTATGCTCGCTGGTTAGTACATTCACAGAGGTGTACTTGGATTGGTGGATAGGCACCTTCCCCTTGGCTGCGCTGCGGTTGGACACAGAGCAATCTCGCTGCGTCTGCACTGTTATCTTCTGAGAGACCAACGTGGTGGACGTTTTCACGGCAGACGAGTTTTCCACGATGCTATGCGACGAGGATGTAGCCGAGGTGATAGAGGTGCGACGGGACGAGGTTACACAACTGTAGTTGGCGTTCGTCCTGGTGTCTGGAGTACGGAGGGGGGATGTGCGGCCATTCGCGGGGTGTACGACTTGCAACGGTCCAGCCGCACCGCCCGTAGGCTGGACGACTCTCCCTTCATCGTCGCTATCAGAGTCCGTGTATCCTTTTCCAGTGCTTGTGTCGTACCGCGAGGCTGCTTTCGAGACAAACGGGGGTAGCGAAGCAGCAGGGATAGAGTTGCTGATCCCGCGAGCTGCACCGGCGGCGTGGGAGCGTTCGGATGCTTGGGGCTTGCCTTGCCCATGGCGTATCTCCTCCCCGCCACGCTCGTCGTTACCTCCTCGTTGCCTGTTTCCACTTACGGCGTCGCGGGAAGACGTCGCAGATGTCGAAGAGTCTGAGCTCAGTCGGCGATATGGCTGTTGGGCACGGTGAGGAGCGGGAGGAGGGTGATGATGGCCCTGCTTCGCCCACAGGAGCCGATCTCTTTCTGGCTCTACCGCCACATCGGCGAGGTGCGATGAAGAGGCCGAGGTGTGAAACGACGATGGTGCATGATCCTCAGCGAGTCTCCCGTCGTCCGACTCGAAATCATCGTCGTAGCTGCAATCGTCGTCACTCATCTTTTCCTCCTCCCTGCCTGCTATTTCGGAGCTTTCGTCCCTCCCTCGCTCCCCCCTCACCTCACCCCCTTCGCACTGTAAAAGCAGGAGTGCGGTGGGCAGCCACCAGACCCTTCTGTGCGCGTCTGGAAGAGTACGAGGAAAAAAAGTGGTAAGCTGATGGGTCTCGAGCGCTGCCCAGCTCGTAGCAATGCGTGCGTATGCGCCTCTAATCTCAGCGCGGATGCTCACAAAGGCTCAGACACACCACCTGCGGATTAAAAAAAGCACAACGAGTGGCTCCTTCGATCAAGAGCAAAGGAACTAATGAGCAGAGAAAGAAAGAGCAAGTGTACGAAGAAAGCTCACGCTGAAACTCCCTCCACACACCTCTGGTCAACGCTCACGGAATCCCTTTGACGGCTCTTCCTTCCTGAATGGGGTACGATCAATTCGCTTCAGTAGACACACGGAGGGCGCAAGGGGCGAGGAAGAGGCGAGGGGGAGGGAGAGAGGATGACGTTTCTGTGTGTGCTGTACGTAGAAGTGGATGCCGCTTTCTATGAAGAAAAAAAGAAGAACAATCGCGTCCGAGCAGATGAGGAAATCCACATGGAGCAGAAGGCGTCGTTTCTGTGTTTCTCTCTTTGATGCTTTGCGACACGTCACAAAGCTTAATCTTCTCCCTTTCTATCGCGCGGAAAGCGAGTGAGAAAGGAGGAAGAGGAGGAGATGAAGTACACTTGCGTGTATATATATATATGTAGTTATACAAGCAGGGTAGCTGTATCGATTGGTTTGTGATGAGGCAACGACGGCGCTGCAAGGGAAAACATAAAATAAGAATAATAATACTAATTAAAAGAAGAATGGGAGGAGGGGGAGGGGGAGGAGGAGGAGGGAGGGGTTACAGAACGTAGCAATATGGGGTCGAGGCTTTGCACGTTTTGGATCGACGTGAAGGATCAGATGTTTGCTTTCGTTCTTAAGAAAAGGTGAGCTGTTCCCGTATGTATGTCGGTGCATGTGCCGATCGGAGTCGTAAGAAAAGTATGAGGAGGAGAAGCAGGAGCAGAAACATAAGGAAGGGTTGTCGCGATCATAGCACCGGTACCGGACTCGAGGGAATTGTGGAGCCATCATCTTGCATGCGCCAGCTCCGCTTCCTTACAGAAAAATGACCTCCTTCCCCCTCCCTCCCCCCCTTTTCAGACGATCTCTTTCCCCTGTTATTTTATTTTTGCTGCTGTGGATGAGGATCAGAATTAAGAAAGGGCGTGCCCATGCTGCAGGAACAAGAATAAAGAAATGCATATGATGTTTCTCCGAGCGAGAACAGTGCGAAGAGAGAGAGAGAGAGAGGAATATACGCAGCGAGATGCGGTGAGGCGAATATATTCATTTTCATTCCCACCCAACCCGCTGACTTCACTGCTTACTTCATCTCCCTTCAATCCTTGCATTCCTCCTTCCTTTTCGTGGAGGTCGTTGCTTTCATAGACCACACTTTCGTTCTTTGCTGCTGCGAAGTTTTTGTGGATTTGTGCCGACGCATTTCCGTTTGTCTTGCCGCTCTCGCTCCCCCTTTCCGTTGCGCCCGCCTCTCCATTTGTTGATGTGTTTGTGAAGCCGCCCCCCCCCCCCCCGCAAAGGCCTGACTGCATTCACTCTTCACAAGGAGTCTTGTCATGGCCCACGTGTGTGTGTGTGTGTGTGTGTGTGGGAGGCGGAGCGGGGAAGAAGAAACGGGTAGGGGGAAGGGAGAGGAGAGAGGAAGAGGAGAGAGGGAGACAATGCTTAGCGAAACAAGATACGCGTCCTTGACTTGAAAGCCGAACCCTTCACATGTTTGCCGCTCCGTCTGTCTCGTTCTCTTTCACTCTATATCCCTCTTTCCCTCGCACCGGTGCTGCGTTCGCGAACCTGATGGTGCGATTTGAAGAAGTGCCAACCGCACCATTGCAGGACCCTCGTGCATGGGGCATGACGCCATCTCCTCTTTGATGGCAACACAGAGGTAGTGTCCCCTGCCCCCCTCCGTGTGAGAGAGCGAAAACACGTACCAGCGAGGCATGACCGTGGGCGATGCCGCACAGACACACATAACCTTCCCACCGGTGCTCAGGTTACGAAAGTTCCCTTCGCCTGTTGTACTCGTCGCGTGCTCTGCGCCTGTGTGTGTGCGTGTGCTGCACTACTGGCTGCATAGATACAAAAATCTTCCCGAACACATCGCGCTCCAAACACACACACACACA